>JAUPFT010000030.1:26570000-26755000 GCA_036936625.1 Parnassius smintheus behrii | reverse complement strand
AAGACAAACATGATCGAAAAATGCATATACTCGACGTCAATGACACAAACCCTTACTGATGGCGAATTATAACTATTATCTTATAGCTGCCTTTTGACTATATCTGGCGTTGTATTGGTTGGTGGAGCATATATGTCGACCTCATGCGGGTGATAGCAGGAGGGAGTATCTGAGGAGACTCTCAAGGCTGCGACCAAAAGGCGCACAACATGGGACCCCACTCCCTTGAGGTGAGCGGTAGACTCAAGACGCTAGTAGCCGTGCTGATCATACAATCGGTGGTGATGCCTTACAATTACATCACGTCTGAAAGAACGGCGGTCTAGCAGGTGGTGGCGCTTTTGTGGCGAGTGTGCCTATTTGCCTAAACCGTGTGACGTATATTCACTGTGGCTGGATTTGATCGCATTCTGTATAGCGTTTACACGCATTGACATGCGCGACTACGGTCGATGTTTGTGCTTACGCACTACCATGGGCCAAGCCCTCTTTTACTGGTCCGCCAGTTATTTTGCTGTGCACTACGGTTCAGTTCCCAACTTAACGTCCCCTTCGGGGGGAGCGCGTTAGTTGGTTGGCACTCACCGCACACGGCGTGTGTGGAGCCGTGTGCCTCCCTCGTATGGAGTATATGGGATATATATATATATATATATATATATATATATATATATATATATTTGTGAACCTTTCCCAAGCAGGAAGAGATAATTAATAATAAATCAATAGTGTAAACCTGATACAAGTGGAGTAGGGACGTTTTAATGTTCTTCACCTTTCTCGAGCCCTGTCTTCGTGAACGGGCACTAGCAAAGGCTCCATTGCTCTAGTGAGTATTCATTCTTCCAAAAGACACCTAAAAGAACTAAGTTACTATACAAACACAACGTAAGTAAGGGTCCTAACTAAGACGATCACGCCATAAATATTCAAACGGTCTATTGCTAAACCTTTAGAAAGATCAAAACATATTTATTTATCCTGGTCACGTATATAGTAATCATATTATATACAAGTGTAACATCATAATATTATATAATAAGAAAAAGGGGGGGATGCGTTACAATATCGATGATATGTTGCAAACCGGTAACATTCATTGCTATGTGGATGACAGCACTAATGATGCTCTATACACTGGCTGTGCCACTATTTTTCGGGAAAACGTCGCCAAATACCGGACAGTACTTAGTAGAGATGGGTAACTATTTAAGTAGGTAACTAAACAGCGGCTATACACAAAATGGCCACGACTATGATATTCATCAACACGATGACTAGCTATTGACTTTAGTTAGAGGCGCTTCGATTATTAGACAACCTTACGGCGCAACGGGCAGTTGCCACAGAGGATATTTAATCACTACGTTATGCAACCGCGCGTGGCTAACTAGGTGTATGGCCAACGGGCAACGGGCAACTTTTTTAATAAATTAATTTAATAATACCTACGACATAGTTGTGAGGGAAATTCATTTCTTTTCAAGGTAGTACAAAATAAAAACGAAAGTAATAATTTTTTATTTGTTTAATCTAAATTTAAATATGTTCCGCGGCGAGATTATTGAACGTAATTATGGGGTAGTTGAGCGTTATTCAAGTCCTAGCTACTGTTGCTACGTTAACGGTATCAAATAACGGTTAGTGTAGTGAGTCTCGAGTCATTTATCCAATTAGCTAAATAGCTGAAGCTAGGCATGGTAACGATATATCAAAACGTAACTAATAACATTATATTATCAAAATATCATATCATATCGATAAACTTAAATACATAACCGTTATCACATACAGTGGCGTAGCTACCTTGGGTGGCACCCGGTGCGGAAGTTGCTGGTGTCACCCCATCGAAAGTAAAAAGCAATAAATTTTATATGATAAAGGACATGGATCGTTTATTATTTATAATATTGAAGAAATAACAAAACACAATAATAACTAGCTGCTCAGCTGCAAACAGAGCAATAACTTCATTTAAATTTATATTTTGTATTGCCTCGGTTCGATGGCTAATATACCAAGATTGCTAAGCCGCGATTGGGTCATTGTTGCCCCCAAATAGTTTTTTATTAATTTTAATTTACTGAAAATCCTTTCAAATAAAGCTAAGGACACGCAAACCGTCATGAACAACAGTTGCAACTGAGACGTCAAAGATCGCGAGTATGGGATGGGGAATCCCCCACGACAGCGTCAGGCTCTTTTGCGGGAATCCCCGAATTATACAAAGAAAAAGAAATTTTTGTGCTAGCGATTTTTTTTTGTACATTGTTCTTAAAGGTGAGAGACCGGGTGGGTGTCACTCCAAAAAAGGTGACACCCGGTGCGGCCCGCCCCCGCCGCCCCCCGTTTGCCACGTTACTGATGACATATCCAACCAAAACCAAGTAACCAAAACATACGAAACTAAGCCATTATATTGCGATATAGAAATGGTAGTGACGCCATCTATCGCTGTTGCTTGGAACTTACATCGTATAGTAATGCTGCAGTTATATCACGTATGTAGCACGAATGAGTCGGTTCGACCCAGTTCGACCCCAGAAGGATTACGCTTTCACAGAACAGTACATAATTTAACTATTGTAATTTGTTTATTGTCTAATGTCAAACATTATCTAAAAAAACATTTATTGATCTTACCATTAAATATTTAATATAATATTATGATATCATGATTATCACATTCAATTAAATACTTATTTTTGCATTACCGAAACATTTTAGTGAAAATTCTAACAATTAAGCACAACAAAAACGATACAATGAAACAAACGAATTAACAAAAACTTAACTAAGAAAGAACTTAACAGAACTAAATTAACAAAAACAATGAGAAAACGAGAGAAATGTCTAAGAAAATTCATAAGAATACCTAAGAACACTTAAACTTTACGAACAAATTTCGAAAAGTAAATGTTTTTGGCGCCGTTTTCGCACGAAATTTCAAAGTTAAAAATGGAACTGTAGATAATATACTATATTACTTATAAAATGGACATTTTCGATTTCGGTATTGAAAAGTGTACAGACCCGTCGTAAAGGAAACTTCTAGATATACTTCTTAGCAATTTACTGATAAATACTCCTACGAGCCCAATTGACACCGAGAAAAGTGTAATTAATCTTTAATACATTATTGTTGTGTCAATTTATTTAAGGACAATTGCTAATTGATGGGTAGTTTTAGAGTAGGGTTACCACTCGTACTATAATATATAGTATCATACTATATTTCAGTCACTTGTACTATATATTATAGAAAAGTAATATAGTAAGAAAAATATTATATTTTTATTCCTAATTCAGCTATCGCGCTTTTTATATTAACTGTAGTTGGAAGTCTGGAATAAGAAGTTTTCCGTTAAGAATTTTTTCCGCCATGAAAGTAAAATTGAAAGAAAAAATAAATTAGATCATGTATTAATTTAATTAGAAATCAATTGTTTATTATTTTAATATGAATCTAAATTGCTCAGACTTTGATAACTATTTTGAAGCTAACAGATCATTGATGGCCAGTGCAAAGAGCATAAACAAATATGTATGGAAGAAATACATAAATATTAAAAATAAATATGTACTTTTTCTCTTGAATTTCTCCAAGTAAGGTACGTAAGTGTAATATGGCCATCTTGAGCTTTGCCGCCCTATAAAACCAAAACTAGGAAAAGCACAGAGACAAAATCACAAAGTCGTATACTACAACTAATATATTAGGAAAAAAAATTGCAAACAAGCTTTGTCAATAATTAGGAATACTTCGAAAAATATACTTAATCTAAGTTGACTGACTAACTAACTACACTACAACATACTAAAATCGAATAAAATATTTACTTTAATCTTAACTAAATTTAACGTAAAAATGGCGTCGATAAAGCAGCGTTCTTTTCACCTTTTATTATTTGATTGACTGATGAAGAGCTATCATATCACAAAGCCATCTATGCAAACAAGGCTGTAGTTTTTGAGTTATAAGAAAGTGACCATATTAACCGAGGGACCGTATTACCCCCACGTACTATATTATATTTTTGCATCTATATTGGCAAACATACTATATTTGTTCAAAAAAAGGGGGCAACCCTGTTTTTGTCATCTATGGAATAAGGGCTAATAATCTTCCACTCATCAGATGTCGCAAGTTGACATTAAGGTGAAGTTTTTTGCTATACAATGGCATTTAATATAACAGCTTATCAGTTAATTGAGTATTATATTAATACACAAAACAGTGCCTCGGTGGTCGGTTTTTTCACATTTTTAACTCTCTTTTAATTTTTTCCACTTTTATGAATATATGTGGTTTGGTTTCTTTATTTTTAATCCATTTAATATAACATATAACTACTCGTACAGAAAGATACATTAAACTTTATATTTTCCAAGAAATTTACTTCTAAAATCTACGAAATCTATCACATATTTCACCTCATTTTTAAGTGCCGCCGCCCTGGTGGCAGAAAATGTAGTGGATGTTCTCATTATTTGTGTACTCGTATATCTATATTATCATCAAAGCTAGTTAAAGAAGACATACTCGACATTTTGCGGTCTATGTACGCATAGCTGTCTTTTTTAAACGTCACCCCCACACTAGGATTTTCTCCTGTATCGTAGAGGCAGTTTACATACATAAATTGCACAAGGACAAACATCTAGACCCGGAACAATTATTTGTAGGTCATACATATACTTGTTCCGCGCGGGGTTCGAACACGCGGCCCCCAGCGCTGCCGCTCATTGCTGAGACACTGCGCCACGGAGCCGTCAAAGTAACAATTTTGTAACAATAATGATCTCCAGACCGAATTTCTGTCACGCGGCACGACTCAAAAGTGACACAGGTATAATCTCTATTGCCTTGTAAAGTCTGATGGGACTGCAATCTAACACGACTGGAGAGAAATCATTTTAACGTGGTAGAGCCATGCTGCAGCTTCATTATGGTTGTAGCACGAACGGGTCGGCTCGACCGGGGAAGGACCACGCTCTCACAGGATACCAGCGTGAAATAGCAGAGTGTAGAGAACCGAAGACCCCTTTTACTGGAAATGAGGCATTCCATCTTATCCCTCACGGGTGACAACACATCTGCATTTAGATTCTTAGTCGAGGATAGATGTAGATTTCTATGGCATGCATCATTTACTAAAGGTGTGTGCTCGTTTGTCACCTAATGCTATAAAAATATATGAGCCAATATCTTGACGTAATACAAACGGATGTTTATATTCATTACTACACTATAGTTACCAGGAGCCGTGGTAGATTTGATGTGGGTGAATGCCATAAATTTAATCTAACATTACGAAACACAGCAGCATTACGCTGCTATTTTACGCTGGTAATTTTGTGAGAGCATGGTCCTGCCCCGGGCAAGCTGAGCCATTCATGTTGCAACTATAATATAGCTGCAGCGTGTCTCCACCACGTAAAAAATAAGATGGTGGAGACATGATGCAGCTCTTTATTTTCTGTGATGATGGTGCTGTTAGCCTATACGGCTCGTACAGCTTCATCTGACACAGGGCAATCGTGATGAGGATGATGATGATGACGGTTTTTGATTTGGTACTGTTAGCAATCATCATTTCCCCTCTGTGGGTTTTATGAGCTATGTAACCGCTGTCCGAGTAGGGGAATGCGGACCCCGCCTCTGACTGCTTAGTTCGTGTCACCCTATCATGCTGCAGCAAATTATGGCTAGCTATATATAAAGGCTGCTGTACGTATTTTTTTTATTTTACCACTTGTTCAATTAATGTTGTTATGGTAGAGATATTTAATAATAAAAACAGAATGTAAATTCGCATAGGTAGAGCCACGCTGCGGCTATATTACGGTTGTTTATATCACGAATGGTTCGACTCGACCGGGGAACGACGCTCAAACAGAATATCAGCACAAAATAGCAGCTCATTTCTGAAGTGTTCTGTATAGTGAATGTAAAGAACCGGATACCCTTTTTACTGGAAACGCAACATTCTAAATCCTCAGGAGTGACAACGTATCTGAATTTTAAATCTCAATCAAGGATAAGTGCAGATGTCAATAAGCCACAGCATCCACTTGGCATCAAGTGGACTTAGTGCTTATTTTCCATCTTTTATAAAAAAAAAATGTTGGCGTATACTCTATACGTACGTCACTCAGCAGCATTGAGCTTCTATTTTACGCTGGTATTCGTAATGTTCTATCTTTATTGATCTAAGGCATAGAGAATATAATAAGAACAAAAGGTCTTTGGTCTACGGATATGGAATGAAATATTTTTTCAAGCATACTTTTATGTTTTGTAGTTATATATCCTTTATGGAATAAGTCCAACTTTTTGTATATATATGAATAAAAATGTAGGGTCTGTCTGTAATATATATGTATATTTTATTTATTATTTACCACAACCATCGTCACAGATGTATATAATACCTGCGATGATAGTTGTAAGTGTAATAATACATACCTAATACAATAGTGAAATTACAAACTTACAAACTAAAACAAATTATGTACAACTTGAAGATATATCTACACTAATATAAAGAGGAAATTCTTTTACTATTGGAATCCTACATTATCCTTAATGAACATAGGCTATAGTATATTTTTAAAAAGGTTAAGGATCCGTATAAAAACTTCGTTAAAATAACCCAAGGCGTGAAAAAATACCAAAAAAAAAATCCTTAGATCGCGTACGCTGCGGAAACTATTGACAATAGAGCAAAGTGATGTGCTACAGTTTTATAGAAAATATTAATATCTACATAAAATTCTGCGATACTATATGTCTAACTATTACAGTTATGTCAAAATAACTACTTTTTATGTTAAACACTCAATACCAAAACCCACGTAAAACTACTTTGCTGGTTTTCTTTGAGCTCCGTAATGAAGATGAATTCGCTCAGACACTACTACATATATCACGATGTCCCGCAATACTACACACGGTAAATTCACAAGAAGGAGGCGTGGTGAAGACGTAGTTGCCCATCCAGGCATAAAAAAGATGCTGCTTTAGGAAGAGTCTATGGTGAACATCCTTTTTGCAATCAGAGTGCTTTTATCTTAGGATGTTGCTACATCACGTACGAGGTTCAACCTCATTTGAGTACTTAAAAACCATTAGGGGGTTCTCAAAAAGACCTATATACCATATATTTATTACCGTATATTTATTTCAAAATTAATGCTGCAATATTTTCGGCATATCGGAGGATCTTGCTAAGCCATTTGGGGTTATATTTCCCCTTAAGGGCAGCGGACGTATTACAGACGCGCGCTGTAGCAAATTGGTGGACAGCCTTAAGCTAAGTGACTTATTTGTATGTCATTAAAAAAACGAATATACATACCGTGTAGTGGTGGTATAAGAAAATCCACTACCTCATATCGTCCATTAGATATCGTAAGAGGTGGCAGAGGGAAACTGAAATATGAGACGGGTAGTAGCATCTTACTGATTGAAAAAAACTATGGCTAAATCCCCCCTATGAGGCAAACTATGGGAATGACCTATGTATTTAGAAGACATGAATAACCATTTATTTTTTAATTCGTCTGACTGTCTGTCGTTCAAGGCGAATCATCAGAATAACTGATCGGGTTGTAATGAAACTTCGCGAGCAGATAGAAAGTTACGCCAGGAGTGATCTAAGCTATATTTTATTCGAAAATCTTTGAAATTTTCTTAAAAAAATAAAACAAAATATTGCTTTAAATCTGAATAACACCATATTAATAGATCTACAGAGTCGAAGCCGGGGACGGTCGCTAGATGTAAAAAGGTTTAGATTCCCACCGTTTAATAAGAATTCCCGCAACGGCGCTTCAATGCCAATGAACTGGTTAGCTTGCCAAAATGAATGCGATGATGTTATATAGCAACTAGTTCCTGCTCGCGGCTCTGTTTGCGAGAAATTCATATTCGTTTTCCCGCGGTAGATGGTTTATATCTTCTTCATCAGTCATCAGATAATCGTGCCAGACATTTCGCTCTGCTAGTACTTTTAAAGCTATTTGGGACGTATATTTGTGTGCAAAAAACCCAAAGTAATCAGTGCTAATAAATTTTGTATAAAAGTATTGTTGCGAGCTTGGGGTTCGTGCAGTGACCTCTATAAATACAAGTTGTATCTGTACAGTTGAGTGGGTTCGTGACAATAAAACTGCCGATTGAATTACCAAAATTGACACTTTAATTACCGAACACCAATTACAGCTTAAAACACACTAGTAATAAAACACAATTGTTCTATTTATCACTTTAGTTCGCAGTTATATCGTTTCGAAGAATGCGTTTGTATTGCCAATTCAATACTGACTTGGATCCTACCGGCACTATATAGGCCTCTTCTACTGAAACATCTAGAATGTTCGTGTGGACACTGGTCCCGACTGAAGAATGTAGAAAGTTCTAGTATGGAATTTTCTAGAAAGTTCTCCTAGTTCTGCTAATCAATACTAGATGGCACTAGTGGTCATGAACTAGATATTAATCATGGCGCACAACGGTATTAAAGGCCCCGACTTTAGAAGCTGCAATGTAGAAATTGATTTTATAATTTGTGGTGCTTAAAAGTCGACTTTTACTTTTAATAAATTTTTTGAGTTTTTGAATGAACTAATGAATATGACAAGTTTAGTATCTGACTATTACTATCACAGATACACGAGTACAACCAGATATAATACTGATTTTACACATCTGGATCTGGTATAATACTGATTTTACACATTTTGTCGCGCTTAATTTTAACCTTTTTTTATTCCTGATGTTTCTGCCACTTTACACAGCCCATGGTCACAGGGGGAATTGAGATGTTTTACGTCCTGATGTTCTAGTTAACGACGGCTACCTTCAACTTTTTGATGTCCTGTAAAGTGCCCGAAAGATCAGGAATTAAAAAAGTTAAAATAAAACGCGATAGGATCCCTAAAATTAGTTTTATTTTACGTGTAGTACTTGCATAAATATAAGAAATCATTATGTGAACCAGAACGTCATCGTATTACCAAAAAATAACTTAACTCCATTATCATCATCGTTACAGCCTATCACAAGTCCACTAATGATAAAAGACACGGTAAGTAATACCAAAAAGCATGATCCTTAGTTGAGAGAATTTTTCTCTAAATTTATATGGGAGTAACTCTAAAGCTTAAACTATTTAATAAAAAAGGATAAAATCGGCCTACAATTACCAAAGATGTCGAGAAATTCCTTATTATCTGACACATAAATATTAATACAACATTTTAAATTTATTTTAAAAATACACTTATCGAGTTACATATTTACCATCTCTATGTTTATGTGATGACTTATGGTTTTGAGACGTGGTCCTTCACTGCTGGACGTATGAGAACGCTCAATATCGCTCAGCGGGCTGTGGAGAGGACTATGCTCGAGATTTCTCTGCATGATAAACTTAGAAATGAGGATATCCGTAGTAGAACCAGAGTGACCGAAACGACATAGCCCAACGGATTAGTAAGCTGAAGTGGCAATGGGCCGGCCATATAGCTCAAAGAACCGACAACCGATGGGGAAAAAAGGTTCTCGGGTGATAGCCTTGTACCGGTAGGCGAAGTGTAGGGTGACCACTGGATGGGGTGATGACCCGGTAATACATACAGAAAGTCGATGGATGTAGGGAGCTCAGAACTGTGCTTTGTGACATTTCTTGGCCAATGCTCTGTAGTGGACTTGGGAGGGGCTGTAATGATGATGACGATAATGATTTATATGCATTAATATATAAATACACACATTATTGTTTATTTATTTGATCAAGCAAGTATATACAACATGTATGAAAAGCCCTGTGATCCCCGTTAAAAGCGTTATCAGAATCAGTATTCAAACGTATAAAAATAATATTACTTCAGATCAATTCGAACATTACAAAAATTTATAATTATTTCTTTGCAAATTATATGTGGTTTTAGGACCTCTGCTTTAAAGGGGGATTAAAAGAATCTATCAAAGACTCCACTTTAGAGATGCGCGTGTCAGTCAATATTGTAATACGTTATTGCACCTGCCACAAAATCTCATAGCAACCTCGGTTTAATGGAAGAGAATGAACTTATTACAACCTTATTTACAATGGTGAAAACAGTAAAGTTTAAATAAATAAATGAAACATGCGCTGAGATAGCACGGCCGATGAACTGCTCCATACCCACATACATTCTCAAATATGAAAGGCTACGGTCCAGCAGTGCGACGTATATGCTTATTAATTTAACATCATTCCGTTTGGGTTGGGTCTCACTTATGATGGGAAGAACTTGCCACAATTGCGTCGCTTATCAGGTGGGTTAGCGGTCGCAGTGCGAGATTACTCTTAAAGCTGCTTCACAATGCTGGTCTGAGTAGTTTAAATCTGTGGAAATATGCGAGTACAAGAGATGGCGTACAGACTACTACCTATTAAAACCACTATCTATTAAAACCAAGAAGTTCTTTTGGTCTTTCCTGTAATCTCATTTTACAATACCCACGTGACAAAAAGAGGTAATAAATTCTCACCACCATATCGTAATTTCCTCTCATAAGGATATGAGCCATACACAGACCACCCAGCCTATAATGGTGATTAATATAGCGCATAGCTACATATTATAGCGCGCTTTCTCTCCATAGCACATAGCGCGTGCTATGTAAGTAGTCGCCATGGCGCTATTGCGCTATGGCGCTTTGGCGCTATTAAGTATTAATATCTAGCGGCAACTAGTTCTAGCAGCAGCGCTGTTGGGAGATGACGTGTGACGCAAATTTGATATATAGTGTTACGTTGTTTAGTTAGTGTATACTGTATATTTATAAGTGATCGAAGGACACAGTTATCTGCTATAAAAAAGCCTAACTAATGTTTTTAAATGTAAATAAAATATAGATACAAAAGTGTATATAATAGTGTATGTAAATAGTTTATTTTTATAAATACAATCAATAAACTTTTAAATACACCTTTTATTTGATTTATATTATGGTAAAATAACGTTTACATCAATTTTAATAAAAAATAATTAATTTTATTTCGTTTTAAAAAGTACATGCCTTAAAAATATTTTTAGGATTATAGAAATTCGTAAGCTTGAAAAGTATGAAAAAGCGTTCATTGATTTTTCTTTACCGCTTTATTTTATTTTAGTGTAAAATGCGACTTATTACGAAATAATGTTCTTATATAGCATGCGGTCTATCCAATGAACGACACGTAATATAACGTGCTACGAGATATAGCGTGCTGTAAAACTTAACGCGCTTGCTGGCCTCCTACACGATTTCTTATAAATAGCGCGCTATAACATAGCGTATTTAATAGCGTGCTAGAAATTTATAGTTTATAGTCTATAGCATGTTTATAATTTATAGTCGTTTTGAACAAAGGCTGGTAAGCCTACTAAGCTGGGTGGTCTGTGGAGCCATATTTACCATGCAGGCGAGTAGGCCGCTCTCACCCATCTCCTGGTTTATTTCCCCCATCTCTTACGACATCCACGAGACGGTATGGGTTAGTGGATATTCCTACACCACCACCACACGGTTATTCTTCGTTACTTCGTATATTGATTTTATTTAATAGCGCTCATTAATTTAATAGGTCTATATAAACTAAAAGATATTATATTTTTCCACCGTTTATCTGTCGCCTCTTATAATACTCATGCGTTTATATAAGGTATTAGATTGTATTTGGAAGGTATTTGTTTAATAAATAACCTTTTTGCGACGTCATCTATACATATAATTAATCTGTAGAAAAGTTGTGTCTGTAATTCTAATATTTTCTGGAAAAAACAAGTCCAGGGTAAATAAAATAAATAAAGGGTACTGAAGTCAAATTAGTGGTTTTTAAAAGTTTTGTCTGTCTGTCTGTCTCTCTTTCTGTCTGTCTTTCCGTCTGTCTGTGTATTCAAGATTCAAGCAAAAACTACAGAACAGATTTCCATGAAATTTTGTTTATAGGTAGTTAGGGGCACAGGGTTACTTGTAGGCTACTTTTTATCCAATTACGGAATTTCAGAAAGGAGGGTTAAGGATTTTCCTTCTTCTACCAACGCAGTAGTACTGCATTGATAGAATCCTAAAAGTTATCTGTATAATCCTGTAATCAAACCGATCTAAACGTAAATTTCATAGTTGGTACGTAAGCAACTCAAATTAGATCCACACCGACTCCACTCATATTTTAACTGCAATTTGAAGTTCCGATTTACCACAAAAGTGGTGAAGAAAAATATCGCAGGAAATCTGCATATCTGAGATATTAAAAAATATTTCGGAAATAGTTTTTAGGTATAGGTATGTGAAGTCGGTCATCTAGCCTTGGATTCAACTTAATGAACTCCTTTTTGACCTAAAACTCCCTGTGGTTTGTGGCCAGTGGTGGAATGTATTTAGGCTGCTACTTTTTATTTTAATGGGGCTTTCCACTACCGATCATAAGCTTCTCCCATTGCATGACAAATAAACCGGGTATTTGCAGTAGTTTTCAAGGCAAGCTGGTTGGCAACCGCAGCTCTTTATTACTTAGCGTTGTTATCAAGAAGATGGTAGCCATCTACAGTTTCAGTTTCCCTCTGTCGCCTCTAAAGACACCCACGGGATGAAATAGGGTAGTGGTTTCTTTTTCGTCACCTCTACACGACTAATATATTACTTCTACTCCCGTTCATCAATTGGATTTCCAATAGTTAATAAAGTTAATGAAGTTTGATATTTGCCATAGTTGCCACGCTTGGCGTGCGAGTTGCCAACGGCATATTTTCAATATTTTGAGCTGTGATCATGAAGACGCTGCTGCCCATCTTATGTAGATTTCTACTCCTGTTCATGAATTTAGTTCTTCTCACACGTTCTCCTCGAATAGAACTACATTTATGAAATTTTGAAGTCTACCACGAACGTAAAAAAATACTGGCAAGTGGTAAAGTAAAGTAAAGTTACAGCCTATATACGTCCCACTGCTGGGCTCAGGCCTCCCCTCATTTCTGAGAGGGTTTAGGGCAAGGAAGTGTCCGCCGCGCTGCCCAAATGCGTGTTGACGAACTTCACATGTCTTCGAAATATTTTTTTTCTTATTCCTCAGACATACTGGTTTCCTTACGATGTTTTCATTCACTGCCGAGCACGTGGTAAATCAGCACTTAAAATTGCAATTAACAATTTCATTGGTGCCGGCGGGGATCGAACCCGGGTTACTCGCGTTCTGTTATATTTACAGCGAGCGTTAACCACTGAGCTACCACTGGCATGTGGTGCTAATCAATATTCATTGGTACCAATATTAATAAAGATAATGAAATTAAACCTTATTTTATCAAGACTATATAAATTTTAATGATGAACATTATGTAAATGACGCATTTCCGATTTCAAGACATTTTTCCGTAAATAAAGACACATCGGAAGAAGTGCTCGATATAAAAAAGTGTTGCTTGACGTTATTACCGACTGACGACTTAGACTGATAATCTAACTTATGTGTGTCTGTAGCCTATAAAATTGCCAATATAGACACAGATACCGACGTGTCTCTACTAGTGATGCAGTTTTGCTAATTTAAGTACGAAATAGTATTATCGATGTTTCTAAATTCAAGCCCACGCGAGCTAAGCCGCGGGTAAAAAGCTAGTATGCAATAGATTTGCTTATTATTATTTTAGGTAGCAAGTTTTTGACCGATCATATCATATTTTGTACGTGGTTTCGAATGGTGAGTGTAGAGAACCGGTGACCCGTTTTACTGGAATCGAGGCATTCCATCTTAATCCTCAGTGGTGACCACGCATCAGCATTTTGATTCTTAAATGAGGTTAAATGTATATGTCTATGGGCCACAGCATTCACTTACCATCAGGTGGACTGTGTGTTAGTTTTTCACCCAAATTCTATATAAAAAAATTATTTTTTGTTAGCATCTTATAAATCTATCACTCGCGACAAATCGAGTTTCACGCAGACATATTAACTCACTTATAAAACATACAAACGGTTAAGGAATAATATCATTTATATCTCTAGATTAAGATAAGTTGGCATTTTATTACATTTTGAGTTGCTATATAATAACGTTAAATTACAAATAACGAAGTCTTAGCTACAAAATAACGGCTATTATTATCCGTAACTGTTCGTTATATACTAATTAGGTCACCTAACTTTAGTTACGCTAATAACTAATGACTGGACTTAATTGCTATTTCAAGAAAAACGTTCGAATACAGCACAGCGTTGCCAACTACTAGTAATAATGGCAAAGATAATATTCTACGATACTAAGAAAAAACAAGCGACAATTATGTATTTGGCATTTTCAGAATAAACAATCCATGCTTTCTTTAATTTAGTTTATTGTATTTCTATTAAATGTTATATTTTCAATTTTAGCTTTCTGCACTCCTTCCTCACATAAGCTTTAACTATGACAAATCTTACACTCTTCCTTGTCATAATATTATTAAAAATGGGTGCAATTTTTTTAATAAAATGGTTCAACAAACGATATCTAGATTTATCCTCGATTAAGGATCAAAATGCAGATGCGTTGTCACCCGTGAGGACTATGATGGAATGCCTCGTTTCTAGTAAAAAGAGTCTCCGGTTCTACACTAGACTACACATACGAAACACAGCAGCAGTAACATAGCAGTCTCTTCTCATATTTATATTATATTTAGATTACTTGATATATTTTTTATTTTTTCTTAATTTTCCATGTGGCTAAATTTATGAGATTATTTTATTTTTCATTTCATAGTATATTGCGCACGACTTAGGCCTACAAAGAAAGATAGACGAAGCGCGATACATTTCAAATAATGTCGAAATTATGCACAACTTCTCCACACGCACTCACGCACACTCTTTCTTCTTTCTTTATCAACCCATATAAATTCACAGCTGGACGCACACACATACACATAAAACCATATTGTTGATTCAGATGATTTTAAATGCATTCGTGTACGTGAGTGTGTATTGTGTATGTGAGTGTTCTTACAATAAGTGGAGTTTGGTTTTTGCATCACTTGAAAGATACGAAGCGCTTCGTCTTTCCTTTTTTGTTTTTTTCTACAGTATATTCTAGCATTCTAAATCCGATCCATACATTCACTGTTAATCTCAAAGGTAAAGAATTAAGTATGATAAACTAATTTTTAATTTCTAACGTTAAAAAATAACGAAAATTGTGATTTCAATATAATATTGTTGTCTTCCATGTACTAGAACATTCTTGAAATACAAATATACAAATATATATATATATATATATATATATATATATATATATATATTTATAAACTTACACGTAACACCTTAAGCTAAAGGGTACATAGGACGGACTTAATGCCATGTGGCATTCTCTGCCAGTCAACCCTGGGTGGCACGGATAATTGTTGGCAGGTGCGACCATTATACGTAAATAAGTGCTTATACATTAATTAAAATATACATATATGCAAATTACATACATACACATTACATTTAAATATACACACATATAGTATCAATATACGTACAATAATACATACATACATATATATAATATTGTTACGAGCTTGAGGTTCGTGACAATAAAAATTGCCGATAAAATTACCTAAATTAACACTTTAATTTACTTTACACAAATTAAAGTTAAAACACTAATAATTAAACACACTAATTCACTTAATTCCGCTCCGAAGCTTCGCTTTGTCGCCGAGTTCAACTCTGCCCGATCGCATCTTGCGCCACCTATTTATTTAAATTAGCAAAATATCCGGAATGTTCAAGTAAACACGCGCAAGGTACCGAAATTTCGAGTATAGATTTTCTAGAAACTTAGTTCTTCGGGTGGCGCTGTCGGTTGAGAGATCTGTGATGTCATTCTCTGCAACGCTCCCCTCGCTCTCGTTCCTGACACTAGATGGCGCTAGTGCGCTGATTTGAGCGCGGCGTAACACTGCCCCCTCCTAAGACATGCTCGTCCCGAGCATTATCGGCCCCATAATAACGCGCCAAGCGATCCACATGGACGATCTTAGGAGTCCCTCTTGCGCCTTTCTGTAACGGCTCCGCAACGTCAAGGGATGTTCTATCCCGTGGTGCACCAACATTGTACAATTTCGGTGCTCCTCTACTACGTGTCTGAGGTCCCCGCACGGCCGCACAACTTGTACATGTACGACACCAATCCTCGACATCGTCACGATAATGGACCCAGTAAAACTGTTCTCGGACCTTCAGTAGAGTTCGTTTAACTCCCAGATGGACTCTTGAACGACCATTATGGCACAGCTGTAGAACATTCGGCACTTTAGCTTTAGGGACAACCATTTGCAAACGACAGCTGTCTCCTCGACCATTGTCCCATTTACGGCACAGGACTCCATCCTGAAGCAGCAAGCTGTCCCATTGGGCCCAATAACTTTTCGTGGTTGAACTCATCGCTGAGACGTCCCTCCACTTAGGCTTGGTAGCACGGGCCTTCATCCATCCCAGAATCGGCTTGATGTCCGGATCTTCCTGCTGTGCATGTCGTAGGCTGTCCTTCCACCCGTTGCTGAGGTGGTCTGTCCTGAGCATCCTCACGGATACCACTTCCTTACTCTCTTGCCTACTACAGTGGTTGAAATCTTCAGGACAAGGTCTTCTTGACAATGCATCTGCGTTGCCGTGAGATTTCCCGCTGCAGTGTCTGATAGTAAAGTCGTATTCCTGCTGCTGCTGGGCGGTGCTTTTAGCCGCACTTCCTTCCTGAGACCGTTCGCCTTCCCTTCCTAGAGTGTGCTTAGGGCAGCTGGACTGAAGATGGCTCCTTTCCCCACAGCCATAGCATCTAGGGCTGTATCTTTTATTGTGGTCGCGAACCGTAACTGCTGTAACCTCCCTAGCGTGAGGTGAACGATGATCCTGTCGCCGCCAGGCAGTGCCGTTAGCTGCACTACCCTCTCGAGATCGATCAACTTCCCTTTCTTCAGTTCGCTTAGGGCAGCTGGATCGTAGATGGCCCTTTTCCCCACAACCATAGCACCTAGGGCTGAATCCTTTGTTGCGGTCGCTAATTGTAACTGCTGCAACCTCCCTGACACGATGTGAACGATGATCCTGCCGCACGGCTTCTACCTCCAGTGCATGGGCCAAGGCGTCCTTAAGCGTCTCGTGGTGCCCGAGCCCCACAGCAGCTCTGACTTCCAGGTCGCGGATGCCGTCGATGAATGTCTGCACCAGGTTCCCTTCAATGAGCGCAGGTACAGACCGGTATGCTTTCCGCACCAGCTTCTCCACCTAAAGGGCCCACTGCTGCAGGTTTTCGTTGCTGCGTTGCACGCGATCTTTAAGCTGCGCACGAAAGACATGTTCCAGGTGAGCGTCGCCATATCTCGCCTCCATTGCCTCAAGAAGCTGCTCATAGGTCACTTTCTTACCGAGAGCTTCCAACACAGTTAAGGCTTGGTCGCGCAGGCCTAGGGTGAGTACAGTCATGGCTTGGCTTTTATTCCAGCCGTTCGCCTCCATGACGGCCTCGAACTGGATTTTGTAGGCCGACCAGGAAGAGGTCCCGTCGAACGGCGGCACTTTGAATCCACGTAGCGAAGGTGCTGCAGCTACTACGGGAGCTGTAGTTCCATCCCCAAGTTTGAGGTCGTTTAGCGTTTTCTTAACGTCAGCCATCACGTTGTCAACCCGATTGTTCACATGGTTGATTCGGGTTTCATGTTCTTCGATTCGGGTTACGGCTTCCGACAGGCGGTTGTCGTGTTGAGCAACCCTATCCTTCACCTGCCTTATCTCTTTCCCAAAGGTAGCGTGAAGGTCCTTCATGAGGAGCATCTGCTCTTCCGACCGACGAGCCTGTTCCGCCTGCTGACGGGCCTGTTCCTCTTGTCGGCGGCTCTGTTCGTCCTATCCGCCCCGCAGCTGTTCTTCCAACCGACAGACCTGTTCCTCCTGTCGGCGAGCCTGCTCCTCCTGTCGGCGAGCCTGCTCCTCCTGTCGGCGAGCCTGCTCCTCCTGTCGGCAAGCCTGCTCCTGCAGCATCACCATCAGAGCACCTAAGTCAGGTGCCACAGACGTAGAAACTGCTGACGGACCGGCTTCCGTGGCCGGCGGCTGGCCCTCAGACATCTGCGGCGTTGCACCACCAAATCTCCTCTGGTCCGTCTCCTGCTGGCGTTGACTTCGGGTACGGACACCCTCCGTTTCCTCCTTAGGTAAAATAGGCATTATTTTATCCCACTTCTGACACCAATTGTTACGAGCTTGAGGTTCGTGACAATAAAAATTGCCGATAAAATTACCTAAATTAACACTTTAATTTACTTTACACAAATTAAAGTTAAAACACTAATAATTAAACACACTAATTCATTTAATTCCGCTCCGAAGCTTCGCTTTGTCGCCGAGTTCAACTCTGCCCGATCGCATCTTGCGCCACCTATTTATTTAAATTAGCAAAATATCCGGAATGTTCAAGTAAACACGCGCAAGGTACCGAGATTTCGAGTATAGATTTTCTAGAAACTTAGTTCTTCGGGTGGCGCTGTCGGTTGAGAGATCTGTGATGTCATTCTCTGCAACGCTCCCCTCGCTCTCGTTCCTGACACTAAATGGCGCTAGTGCGCTGATTTGAGCGCGGCGTAACACTGCCCCCTCCTAAGACATGCTCGTCCCGATCATTATCGGCCCCATAATAACGCGCCAAGCGATCCACATGGACGATCTTAGGAGTCCCTCTTGCGCCTTTCTGTAACGGCTCCGCAACTTCAAGGGATGTCCTATCCCGTGGTGCACCAACATTGTACAATATACAATGCAATAACATTGTACAATGTTGGTGCACCATGGGATAGGACAGCCCTTGACATTGCGGAGCCGTCACAGAAAGGCGCAAGAGGGACTCCTAAGGTCGTCCATGTGGATCGCTTGGCGCGTTATTATGGGACCGATAATGCTCGGGACGAGCATGTCTTAGGAGGGGGCAGTATTACGCGCTCCAGTCGCCGACACAACTAGCGCCATCTAGTGTCAGGAACGAGAGCGAGGGGAGCTTTGCAGAGAATGACATCACAGATCTCTCAACCGACAGCGCCACCCGAAGAACTAAGTTTCTAGAAAATCTATACTCGAAATCTCGGTACCTTGCGCGTGTTTACTTGAACATTCCGGATATTTTGCTAATTTAAATAAATAGGTGGCGCAAGATGCGAACAGAGACAGAGTTGAACTCGGCGACAAAGCGAAGCTTCGGAGCGGAATTAAGTGAATTAGTGTGTTTAATTATTAGTGTTTTTAACTTTAGTTTGTATAAAGTAAATTAAAGTGTTGATTTAGGTAATTCTATCGGCAATTTGTATTGTCACGAACCTCAAGCTCGTAACAATATATATACATGCTTATAAACTTCGTAAATAAATATCCAAATGAATGATATATATATATACATATACATATATATATACATATACACATATACATATACATATATATAATATAATGTTTGAATAATATATAATGAAATAAATATTTGAAGTAAAAAAGAAGAAAAGAAAGACAAAATTAAGGAAAAATAGCGTTAATTAGTAGTTTCCTTCAGGTAATGTTTTCGGAGAAGAACTTTGAAAGCTTTTTTATTTCTGGCATTCTTAATATCGTTGGGGAGGGTGTTCCAAAGTTGTATAGCTTGTATCGTAAAAGACGACCTGAAAAAATTTGACTAATGCTGTGGAAACCTTAACCTCAGACGGTTTGACTGTCGGGATGTTCGACCGTCGATCGGATGAAAAAAATGAAAATTATCCTTAAGATAAGAAGGCGACCTTGGATCGTTTAAAATTGAATAAAGTACAAGTAAAATTCTAGAGCATCGCCTTTGACGTATAGGTAGCCATTTAAGCTTTGAACGATAGGATGATATGTGGTCATACTTACGTAAACCAAAAATAAACCTTATGGAATTATTAAGAAGGCGCTCCAACTTGTTTAGAAGATTTTCTGACAGATCTGGGTAACATACATCGGCATAGTCGATAATAGGTAGAATAAGGGAATGAACCAGCGTTAGCTTGGTTTTGAAGGGTAGGAAATTTTTAAGACGATAAAGGGAACGCAAGGTAGCAACAACTTTACGACTAACTTCAGAGATCTGCAATTTCCAGGTCATAGTTTTATCCATGTACAGGCCAAGATTTTTTATGGAATCACAATATGGAATCAAACTTCCATTATAAAATACAGGAGAGAGAGATATCCATAATCAACCTTAGCCAATAATTGCGAACTTCCGAATATTACAACTTTGCATTTGGCAGGATTAACAGAAACGCCATATTCACATGACCATTCTCTTATGGCTTCCAGGTTATCATTTAATTTGTGTATTACAAAGTTAAGATTTTTTAAGCTTGACTGTACATAGAGCTGGAGATCATCCGCATACAGATGGTACGAACAATCTAAAACTGAGGAGATAGAATTTATAAATAAGGAAAACATAATAGGAGAAAGTATTCCGCCTTGCGGCACACCAGATTCAATTTCAGCCCATGCAGAAAACCGCTGACCTGAGCGAACCGATTGCTGGCGACCGCGAATATAAGAAGAAAACCATTCCAAGGCTGGGGATGAAAATTTAAGGTGTTTAAGGATGGATAGGAGGATACCATGATCCACTGTGTTGAAAGCGTTTGAAAAGTCAATAAGCACCACCACTGTTAATTTTTGCTCATCTAAGCCCTTTCTTATATCGTCTGTGACTTTGATAAGCGAAGTGGTAGTACTGTGACCAGAGCGAAACCCCGATTGAAATTCATTCAGCAGGTTATGTTTTGCAGCGAATACAGATATTTGCTTAAAAACACAGGCTTCCAGAACTTTAGAGAGGTATGGGAGAATTGAAATAGGACGAAAATGGTTAGGGAAAACAGGATTAGGTATTTTAGGAAGAGGTCTTACAAAAGCTTTTTTCCATGCAGAAGGGTATTGACCTGAGTCCAAAGAATAATTTATAATGTGTTATAAATGTTTATAATGTTATAGCTGGAAGAAGGTACTCAAGAATCATAGACACCATTTGCTTACTAATTTCATCATAACCCACAGCCTTGGATTTAATGGCTAACAGAGCTTTTTTAATTTCATCCTGAGTAACAGGAGAGAAACAAAAGTCAGGGATCTGGAGACGCTGCATTGATTCTATAGAAGCAATAGTTTGAGAACGGACTTGAGGGTCCAATGAAGTAATAGAAACAAAGTGACGATTAATGTCATCCAAATTGAGAGAGGCGCCATATTCCGGAGATTTAGTTTTATTAATTCCGATAGACTTGAGGAATTTCCATAACTCAGTGGGCGAAGAATTAGTTATTTTGTCATGAATGTAGCGGCGTTTAGCATTTCGTACCACCTGATTGCATCTGTTTCTTAGCGTTTTAAAGTTAGACCAATTTTTTTCTGAGCGGTTCTTTTTATACTTCTGGAAAGCCCGATCTCGCCGTGCCATTGCCACTTGTACCCCTTTAGTCATCCAGGGAGCAGGAGGACGCTTAACTTTTACATAATGTACCGAAGCATGAATATTATACAGATTCAGGATGCTATTATTTAGAAAGGATATTTTATCATCGACGTTAGAAGCTGCCACCAAAGGGCCAAAATCAATTGAAGATGCGTCTCTCCTGAGACTCTCAATATTTATTCTTGAAAAATTGCGTAACTGCAGAAAAATAGGTTTCTGTTTTGGAGGTTTAAGTTTATAAGAAAAATAAATCAAGTCGTGACGTGAGAAACAAGGAGCAGAGAGCTGTCCAAACTGAGTCACACGATCAGAAGAGGAAGTAATGATGAGGTCAATCAACGAATCATCAGTGTCAGTATTTCTATGAGTTGCCGCCAATGGGAGAATGCAGAGTTCGACTGATTCAATGATTGATCGATGTTTTTGGGAGCGAGAAGTATTTTTTAACAAATCAGTGTTGAAATCACCCATTATCATGCAATGTATGTACTCAGATCCAATGGTGTCAAGAGCCGTCTCAAGTGAGGTAAAATAATCCACAGAAGGAGGACAATATACAACACCTAAAACTGCCCTAGGACCCATAATGTTTATTTCTAGAAATAAAAACTCAGCAGTGGCAGAAAATGGGGAGGGGGAAGATAGAACAACTTTATAAGGAATATTTTTTCGTAGATATATAGCGACACCACCTCCCCCCTTCTCAGTCCGATCATTGCGTATAAGAATGAAATTAGGTAATGGGTACAAACTCGACATAATAGATGGTTTTAGCCAACTCTCAGATATTAAGATAGCATCGACACAGTCTAGTGAGAATGCTTCTTCTAAGTAGGAAAAATTACTTGGAATGCTCTGTGCATTAATATGACAAACATTAAAATATTTTTTATGAGGCAAAAAAATATTACTTAACTGATCGCGTAAGGGAAGTAAATTATCTGTAAAATCATTACCAGAGGCGTATGAGGAATCTGAACTATAAATGGAATAAAAAGATTCATCATCAGACATTATTAACTTCTAAATAGATTTATATATAATATGTATATTAGATAATAATAAATAATAAAATATTAAATATATTAAGAGATAAAACAAAGTCTAAGTATAAAATATCTGCAACGCTATACGTATAAACCAGAAAATCAACTACTCCACTATCACTGCTCTATCCCATCAGTTGACTGATAAAGATAACAATCATTATTTTTAAAAGTAACCTTAAATTAATAGAACATTAAAATACACTATTATACAAGTAAATACAGAAACAGGATATAACAAAACATCAAAATTAAACTAATAAGTCCACAATTAATCTTTCCCAACGGAAACAAAATCAAACGTTTAATTTGTTAGTGTCTGTGTATCCAAATAATTTCTTAAAATCAATGTTAACAGGGATATAGTAAAAATTGTAAAATTTAGTCATGATATAAAATAACATCCGTTTGCTAACAGTATTTTAGAAACATTAAAACACACCAGGATGCAAGGTATAATACCTTTGCCTGTACTTGGCGTATCGTAATTACAACAATAATCTTTATCTTTACAAAGTAACAAAATAACAGTTTGTTTATATTTTTCTACCCACTTATTATAAGAAAAATTCTAATATAAAAAGTAAATAATAAACAATATTAAACCCTTAGTAGTTTAGTTAAATCAATTAAACTAAGAAGATAAATATAGTGCAACGATAATTACTAAGATACGATCGTTAGGAATAATAAATGGCTTGAATGATACCGAGTAACATAGGACTGAATAAAGTAAACTTAATTATTTTAAAGAATCGTAACAACCTTGAGAAAGTGTGTGAAAATATCAACAACGTCATTATTTTTTGGTCACAACGCGGCGTATCCTTTTTTTTTCGTTGCTTGGACCCGATTGTGCCCCTTCATAGCGTGAGACCACTTCTTGTTGGCGACTACATTTAGATATACTTGGTTGTGATACACCAGAGAGATTACCTGTGCTATCTTCGGTTTTGGGAGGTGATGTATTTGAAAGAGGAGAACACCCTGGCGAGTACTTGGTGGCAAGATTATTGAAGTCTTCCTCTGAAGTTACTTTTGCCCGACTACTATCAGGCAGTTTAATATAGACTGTGCCATCAAGCGTCCAGACATTCCTCATGCCAAAGTACTTCCTGGCCTGCTTGTGAATATTTTGACGAGTCTTTGTGAGGAACTCAAACAATGTGAAAGACGTACCTTTTAACTTAGCCTTAGACTTCCAAACTAATGATTTTGTATGGTGATCATGGAACTGGACGAGGACTGCTCTAACTTGATCTTTACCTTGTGAGCCAAATCTGTGACACCGTTTGATCGAGGTTCTGCTCACATCAGAAAGGCCCATTTTGCCATGTATTAAGCTTAGAACCTTATCAATTAAATAAAACAATTTCCACATTATACCTTCTGAAATCACTATAATTATAGTATATGAAAAAATGAAGGCCCTGGCCTCAAAAACTATTATGTGGAAACTATTTAGATATTTTAGTCTTCGGTTTTCAGTTTTTATTATAATTAAATTTTTACTGTTTATGGTAGACTTGGAAATATCATAAGTACAATATAAAAACTAGAGTGTCATTTAAGTAGTTACAATAAAATTTATTTATTAATATATCCAGTTCTCTACAACCACCATATGAAACACAGCGAACCTACTCGTCTTATGAAGTCGTTCAAAAATCTCCTTAGTACTGAGCTGTACTGACGAATAAAATTTTAATGAGCCACTTCAGCGGCTTATGGTACTAGTTATTATTTTTAGAATGAACTACGGTTTATTTTTAGAGAAATTTCTATGAGTAAGTCAAGAGTCTGAAAGTGGTGTTTATTTTATAAATTTATTATTTCATATATTTACGTGCTTTGCAGCACCTTTGATTACTAATGGCGAGTTGGAAATGGGGGTTAGTGGTTAACAGTGGTTTCAATGCCTTACAATTTCATAATAAACCCGGACTACTTTCAGACACAAACACACTACGTCGGCATTATCGGTTCTACCAGCTCAAAGACTGCAGAGTTTGCGTCATAAAAAGTTTAGAAGAAATAATTTCATTGAATTTACGTAATCATGAAGTGGTGTAAGAACATCTACCCCATATCGTCCCGTGGGTGTCGTAAGGGGCGACAGAGGGAAACTGAAAGCAAATATTGGCATCTTAATAATAACTCAAAATTATAAAAACTGCGGTAACCAACGTACCTGCCAACTCTGGCAAAATCACACCTATGAGACAATCTATGAAGAGGGCTTATGTTCTGCAGTGCACTTTTACAGGACTTTCGAATAAAAAATATATTTTTTTATATAGAATAGTGTGGCAAACGAGCACACAGTCCACCTGGTGGTAAGTGGATTGTGGATACAGTGGCTCAAAGACATCTACATGTATCCTCGATTAAGAATCAAAATGCAAATGCGTTGTGTGAGGACTAAGATGAAATGTCTCGTTTCCAGTAAAAATGGTCTCCAGTTCTCTACACTCACCATACGAAACAGCAGTATTAAGCTGCTATTTTACGCTGGTATTCTGTGAGAGCGTGGTCTTACCCCGGTCGAGCCAAACCATTCGTGCTACAACTATATTACAGTTGCAGCGTGGCTCTACCACGTAAATATTAAAGAAGTTAATTTTTTAATTAAAAAAATATTGGTTAAGTTACGGCCGTTAACGATTCACGGCTACACACAGGCTGATTTCTGAGAAGAATTAAGGGCAATGACTTCGAAATATTTTATTTGATTTGGAGCATCGAACCAGACAGCAGAAGGACGAATATAAGCTGACCTTTACTTACTTTTTACTCTAAATGTTTATTATAAAACTCAGGGGCTTTTAATGCTAACGTACTTAAGGGTAATATGGTCACGAGCACAGAGACAAAACACAAAGTCGTGTACTATAACTAATATATTGAGAAATAAATAGCAAAAAAGCTTTGGCAATAATTAAGAATACTTCCGAAAAATTAACTTAAAAAAACTCTACCAATACTAAAATTAACTAAAATATTTACTAAATGGCGTCGATTAAGCAGCGCTTTTTTGACCTTTTATTATTTATTGACTGCTAAAGAGCTATCGTATGAGGACGCTCAAGGTCGCTCAGCGAGCTATGGAGAGGGCTATGCTCGGAGTTTCCCTGCGTGATAGACTCAGAAATGAGGATATCCGCAGTAAAACCAGAGTGACCGACATAGCCCAACGGATTAGTCAGCTGAAGTGGCAATGGGCTGGCCATATAGCTCGAAGAACTGATAACCTATGGGGAAGAAAGGTTCTCGAGTGGCAGCCTCGTACAGGTAGGCGTAGTGTAGGGCGACCCCCACTAGATGGAGTGACGACCAGGTAAGACATGCAGGAAGTCGATGGACGCAGGTGGCTCATGACCGTGCTCTGTGGCGTTACTTGGGGGAGGCCTATGTTCAGCAGTGGACTTGCGAAGGGCTGTAATGATAATGATGATGAAAGAGCTATCGTATCTTAGAGCCATCTACGCAAACAAGGCTGTAGTTTTTGAGTTATAAGAAAGTGACCACATTAACCGAATTACCATATTACCCTCACGTACTATATAATATAATGCAATTATTTACTATGGTGAAATAATTTACTGTCTCTCAAAAAGTATATAATCCCAACGTTTTACGTCTCTTTTGGATTATTACACACACAGGCACAAACATACAGTCATAAAGATACTAGGCAATTAAGTTGTATGACTATGTACTCTTGTAAACTATATTGCGTAAAAATTATTCAATTTTATATGACATAAAAAGAACCGTGGTAGCTCAAAGGCTTAGAGCTTGCTGTAAATTTTACAGTACGCGAGCAAACCGGGTTCGATCCTTGCCGAAATTATTAATTGCAATTTTAATATCAGCATCTACGACATGCTCAGCGGTGAAGGAAAATACGGCAGTGAACCCATTGATTTATATAACACTAGATCAGTAACAACCGCGCCAAAGCGTTGCCACTGCACATATGGCCACAGCCATATACCTAGCTAACGTGAGTTCATTGTTCAATGTGACGCCGACAGAGTTCAGCCACGACAAAAAAGGGTAAATGCGTAGTGAAAGAATGCTACTCAAAGTCACAAAAACGTAATAAATCAAGCGGAATCACTTTAAACACATAATTTTTAGTTCTTGTTTTCATATAAACGTAAAAAACCTCAATAAAATTATCGATTAATGCCATTTAGGTAAAATTTTGCCACTTTTCCGCATTTGTGATTATCCTACGTTAATAGGATACTATATAATTAATGCAGTGAGTTAATTTGTTACCTCTGATTTTAAATATTTTGGAAATTATAATAAAAACTACTTTCATACAAAATAATTAATTATTCTTATTTTAGTTTATTTATGAATTATCTATTAAATATATTTTATTACCTATCTTAAATTAATAATTTTATATTATTTATAATTTCAAATAAATTTATATTAATTATATTTTATTACCTATTTTATATTGTTTGATTTATTAGTGCCATAAAAATACGTTTTATTTCATCATTATGTTTACTTCTATTCATCTGATAAGCTTTGTATCCTTTTTGTCTAAGGGGACGTAATAAAGATTTTAAAATAAAATACACTTTTTTAATATAAAAACAATTAACTATAGCAGCAAGCAGCAGGTTAAAAACTCATTTTTATTGCGTTTTTAGGTAAAATTTCATTTAGTAAGCCACACCACCCCGCCATTGCATGTTTTTGTGGCTATCTTTATCTAATCTTAGCGACGATATTGTTTTCGCAACTTGTGTAAGTGAGATAGATATATGTTTACTTAAAAATGTTATTAGTTTCAAAGCTACGTCGTCGCGTTTGGATAGTGGTTACACTTTTTTCGACGCGCTGAAATGTGGTTTGCTCCTCTAGTGTTGTATAACTCAATGAGTGAACCTGCGTGTCTGAGAAATTAGTAAAATATATTTCGAAGACGTGAAGTTTGCTAACACGCATTGGGGCAGAGCGCCGGACACTTACTTGCCCTAAAATCCTCTAAGAAGTGAGAGGAGGCTTATGTCCAGCATTGGCACGTATATAAGCTGCAACTTTACACATATCGCTTACAGCTCATATTGTTACGAGCTTGAGGTTCGTGACAATAAAAATTGCCGATAGAATTACCTAAATTAACACTTTAATTCACTTTACACTAATTAAAGTTAAAAACACTAATAATTAATCACACTGATTCACTTTATTCCGCTCCGAAGCTTCGCTTGTCTCGCCAACTCCAATACTTCCCCGATCGCATCTTGCAGCGCCTATTTATATAAATTAGCAGCGAAATATCCAGAATATTCAAGTAAACACGCGCAAGGTACCGAGAGTTCGTGTTTCAACTTCAAGAAGTTTAGTTCTTTGGTTCGAGACTAGATGGCGCTAGTGCCGTCGACTTGAGCGCGTAACAATATATTTTGCTTGTTTGCAGGTTACATATTTTGTCGCTGTTTGTAGTTCCTCATAGCTTTGTTCATTGATCAGCAGGGTAAACGTTTAGGTGAAGTTGGCATTTGGAGAAATTGTTGCACCGTCTATATAACTCTGTTTGAGATTTAAAAAAATAGTGCCTCGGTAGCTTAGGGGTCGCGTACTGTAAACCACGCTCAATGAAATATACACGCATTTATGCACATAAAAATGTAATCGATAGTTCGATTTCCTTACCACTTATATATCCTATTTGGCAAACAAGTAATTCTGTTGTTTTTAAAAACACATTTATATGAATAGAAACTAAACCTTCTTACTTTAATCCCTTAGCTTGGAACCACTTAGAAACCAACCGCTTCTCGCAGGTCATCGCTCTAAACAAAGAAACGTCCTATGCGCGAAAATATTCAGTCACAACGAACCACAATATCATTGAAAAATCCTTTGACTGCATTTTACAAACAGCATGTCTAACTGAGATGAGACTACATCAAACACAAACACGCCTCAGTTCACAAGAGTTCGACGCCGGGTCAGGCGGGTCGGTCTTGTTTGCATTACCATCACGTCCTGTCTATATAAAACACTAACTATATTATTAAGCACAACCCTATGCTTTTAATATAGGACTAGGGTTGCCAGACCTCCCTTATTTTAAAGTATGTGTTCTATTTTATATCCAAAAGTGATCTTGTCTTATACTTGTCTTTATTTTAGGTAAAATTAAGGGATGTGTATCCCTCGGTTTTTTGTGTTAGTGCTTTTAGCCAGTTTGCTTTTAAAGCCTCATCGTAAACTCAGAGCTCAGCTAAATAAAATGGAGTCCTGATGGTGATGATGATGTTTTTTTATAGAATATGGGTGGCGAACGAGCACACAATCCACCTGATGGTAAACGGATGCCGTGGCTCGTAGACATCAACATGTATCCTCGATTAAGAATTAAAAAGCAGATGCGTTGCCAGCCTTGAGGTCTAAGATAGAATGCCTCGTTTCCAGTATAATGGATTTCCGATTATCTACATTCACCATACGAAAATTACGCTGGTATTCCATGAGAGCGTGGTCCTTCCCCGGTCCAGCCGACCCATTCGTGATGTATGGGTCGGCTCGACCGACAATGTAGCTGCAGCGTAGCTCTACCTATGCGCGTTCACATTCTTTTCTTTATTATTTAATGTCTTTACTGATACCGTAACAGTTGTGCTTGCATTTATTGAACGAGTGGTAAAATTACGAGGGACCACACGAGGAGCGCCAGCTTTCAGATAAAAAAAGAATCATCAAAATCGGTTCATCCAGAAAAAAAGTTCGAAGGTAACACACATCAAAAACAGTCGAGTTGAATACCTCCTTCTTTTTGAAGTCGGTTAAAAATATGATATCCTTTATTTTAAACCCATGTTACTTATTTCATCTTACCAAATCCTCTTAAACATAATACGGTAGCCGGCAACCCTATATAGCACAGACGATCATCATTGTCGCTATAATAAATTAAGTTAGGGGTTGTGCTTATGATTTATGTAATAATAACTGATAACGAGACTATCCATCGTAGCCTTCATGGTTGGAACGTGGAAACACATCTGCATTTTGATTCTTAATCGAATATAGATGGAGGATTATATGTGCCATAGCATTTGTTTACCGTGTGTGCTCGTGTATCTCACTACTTATATATATATATATATATATATATATATATATATATATATATATATATATATATATATATATATATATATATATATATATATATATATATATATATATGTAAGTGGTAGCTACACATAGCTGCAATACAAGAGAATCGGCTAGACCAGAATAGGACCACAATCTCACGGAATACCAACATGAAACAGCAAAACAATGCTGCTATATTTCGTATTGTGAGCGTAGTAAACAAAATAACCTTTCATTCCATCTTAGTATTCAGGGATGGCAACGCATCTGCGTTTTGATTCCTAATCGATGATCGATGTAGATGTCTATTCGCCACAGCACCCACTTGCCATCAGGTGGACTATGTGCTCGTTTGTCACCCTTATTCTATAAAATAAAATTTAAAATTTAAAAAATCAAAGCCATCTTGTTACTCTAAACCTTTGGTTAAGCGGAGACGCAGACAGACGTCGATAAGCGACTTTGTTTCAGATGGCTAGCAATTACAGTTTAATTTGAAAGTGTTTCATTTGCTGGTCATTTTTATACCACAAACATAACTTCCAAATATCCTTAGATAAGACGTTGTCAAATTAACCGATGGCTGAGATCGGTGGAATGTCCACTTACGAATGGTTTGGTAAATAAGATAAGGGTTAGTTCACACAGAGATGCGACGCGACACGACGATGCTTGAAGAGGCCTGTGCTTTCGCGCTGCGTAACGCGCTACCGCCGCACCGCAGGACATAGCGACGTCGTCGCGAGGCGCATCGTGAAGTGGCTGACAGCGCATCGCTCTTGCACGCTACGCTTACCGACGAAGCGCTGCTACGTCGTGATGCATCGCGCTACGCCGTGAGAGGCACCTCGAGGCGCAACGCGGCGTAGCGCGACGCCGCGGGTTATTTTCGAATTATCTGAATAAAGTGTGTATATTTTAGGGTTGTAAATAAAGTTATATTTTGTATCACTATCTTGAAAATTGCGCGCTGCGTCGCGTCGCGTTATATCTGCGTGAACTGACCCTGGTGACTGACTGGTAGTATTACACCATTTAAGTATACAGCCAAATAGAACACTCGGTGTTTCAATAAAACTAATTTAAATGAAATATAAATAAAAATAATGAAACAAAAATTATTAATTTTTCGTCATATCTACGCAAAATTAGCTTTTAGTATCTAGTAGCTTCTAGTATTACGGATGTGTGCTTGGATTGGGATTTAATTTTATTAATTATAGGATCTCAAGCAGATAGGAACGTTTTCAAGAGAAGGAATCGGTGTTCTTTAGAGAGGATTTGATGTCTATCATATCTTGTGTAGTAACGAGGGGCAATCCTGTAAGTGTTCACAGACTATACAGACTTGCCGTAGCGTCGAATTTTCACATCAGCTATGTGTTCTCTTGCGCGGATTTTAATTAATCTTTTAATTTGTTCTATGAAATAGTTACCACATTCACAGTCAAGCTTGTACACTTCTGCATCGTGAAGAGGGGATATTACACTTGATGGGGATATTGACTAATGGTAAAAACAGATTGATCTTCTTTGGCAGCTAGAATTATGTGTTAATGAAAGCTCGCTTTTAGACGTGCCAAACTTATGACTGAAAATATGTTATTGTATGCTAAAAAATCCGTGAATCTTAGTTTCATTTAAATAATTTGTGTTCGCGTAATCATAAGAAATCATCATAACAATATTTGGTATTTTCGCATCGGGTTTAGACAGGTTGACTTTCTACTACTGTTGTAGATAATACACACGCACTGGAGCAAAACGAACGGACTATTTTCAACCAACTTCAAAAAAAGGAGGAGGTTCTTAATTCGGCTGTATTTTTTATGTGTGTTGCCTCAGAACTTTATTCTATCGATTTTGATGATTCTTTATTTGAAAGCTGTTGCTTTTCGTATAGTTCTCCAAACACCCGTTATAAAAATGACATCTTAAATTAGAAGTATAAGAACTTTGTTTACAGGCGCATCAGTTCGAATCAGGGCCATTTTAATAAAACGGCCGTTGGTATTTAAACTGCTATTCCACATAAACACTTGAAATACTTTTAGAATTACAGATACAAAAATAATAAGCGATTTGTGGCGCCACTTATAAAAAGATTTTTACAAACGAGCTGGGTCTCGTTGATACGAGGTCTCGTAGGTGCGATACGAACGAATCAAATAATAATAATCCATTTATTTCGGACCAATTACCTATATTTGTTAACAATTTATAATCTGAAGACACGTCAACCTGATGCTAGTAGTTAGTTACATTTAAAAAAAAGACTAAGCGCTGGTAGCTCAAATGGTTAACGCTCGCTGTAAATATAATAGAACGTGAGTAACCCGGGTTCGATCCCCGCCGGCACAAAAGAATAAGAAAAAAATATTCCGAAAACATGTTAAGTTCGCCAACACGCGGTGGGGTAGCGCGGTGGACACTTCCTTGCCCTGAACAACACCGACAACACCGTCACCTACTGGGTCCAATTGAAATTTTAAACCATCCTCTCAAAAACACACAAAAATCATGAAAACCGTTAGAGCAGTTTTCGAATTGATTTTTATATATAAGAAGATTAATATTGCGTGCTGTTTGATACCTAATATATCGTTGATTCCGATTATATATATAATATCGGAATCTCGGAAACGGCTCCCACGATTTTCATAAAATTTAGTATGCAGGGGTAATAAATCGATCTAGCCAGCACTCATTTTAAGAAACTATCGTTTCATCCATATTTTTAGGCAATGAAAACCTGCTACAATGTCATTAGAATACGAAAGTAAATTTCGACTACGCCTAGAAGGTTATATCAGCTCAAATGGGATATCGGACGGTCCTGAAATCATAGAGTCATAGAATCATTGGTTCGGGTCAAATATCTCCGGTCTGTCTCTTTTTTCCTTTTTTTTCAAGTTGCTTGAGAAAGTATATTATTTGGAGCCCTTTTTTAGTAATTTTTTTTAACCACGAAAAATAATGACCGAGAAGATTGAAACATTTTATTCATACTTCATCATTATCATCCATTATTACAGCCCTTCACAAGTCCGCTACTGAACATAGGCCTGAGCCACCTGCATCCATCGACATCCTGCGTGTTTTACCAGGTCGTCACTCCATCTAGTGGGGGGTCGCCCTACACTAGGCCTACTGGTACGAGGCTGCCATTCGAGAACCTTTCTTCCCCATCGGTTATCGGTTCTTCGAGCTATATCACATCAGCTTATAGCCACTTCTGCTTACTAATCCGTATTAATACTTCATCAGTATGTAATTTGTATCTAAAAATAATTTACAAAAACACGATTTCCAAAAAAAATGTCGGTCATCCAGGTACTAAAATTATTAAATAAATAAATTTTATAAGGCGTGTCACAACATGTTAATATATAATTTAATAGACAAAACGTATATTTTATATTCGAAAAACGTCGACTTTCATCGTCGACAGCAATTTCCATTTTAACGTGTCCATGACTGTGATGTTTATCAAACAATGATACGTTTATTGATCAAAGCAACCAGGCAAAACATGAAGTGTTTGACTTTAGCTAAATCTGTTTATCACTATATATATAATTCTTCTGTCCGTGTGTGTGTGTTTGAACTCATCTTAAACGGTTGGACTGATTTTTATGAAATTTTGTGCGTGCAATTAAGTATATTCGAGAAAGGTTTAGATTCACAATTAAACACTGGTAGTTGGCGCAATTATTGACATCCAGAAATTACCCGTACGAATCCGGGGATTCCGGGGCGGATTGCTAGTGTAAATATAAATTTTCCTTACTGAATAGACTGAGTTAGAGCCGAAAGCTGTGGTGGCTCAGGGATTAGCGCTCGCCGAAAATATTTATTTTTATTTTTTATTTATTTATTCTTTATTGCGTTCCTTAAAACAAAAGAATACAAATAGCGGACTTTAATGGCTTGAGGCATTCTCTACCAGTCAATCCATGGTGTGGTCAGAATTTGACGTAGATGTGGCAATATAGAATAAAAAACAACATAAAAATGGTAATTAACTACATAATATATACATTTTACTAATAAATAAACGATACCATACGTTTACACAAATATATAAATAAATGCATATACATACAAATAACTATGAATATGTACGTCGGTTAAGCAATACATATTAAATGGATGAGTCATGTAAAATTCGTTGTTTTTAATAGATGTTCACGGACCAACTTATTAAAATCGTACTTATTGGGTGCTTATAAAATATCATAGTATGCGAGGAAGATCCCCGACAGCACCAATAAAACTGCTACTTACAGTTTCAAGTACTGATCTGCCACGTGCTTGGCAGTGAAGGAAAACATCGTGAGCAAAATTGCATGTCAAGGAAATTAAAGAAAATTATTCGAAGACATTGAGAAGTCCGCCAAAACGCAATAGGGCATCGCAGCCGAAATTTACTTGTCTTAATCCCTCTTACAAGTGAGAGGAGGCATGTGTACATGATAGAGTGAGTTTAACATATAAAGTAAGAAAAATAACATTGTTCTTTAAAAACTTTTATTTTTGTAGAGACCGCTGAGAATTGAGAGAAGCAATTAGTTCGCCGAACTATTCCAGTGTATTGGCTTGGCAGTTTTATTATTGCATGCATATTTCCTCACGATATTTGCCTTTATCACTAAGCACATTGTAAATCATTAATTAAAATTGCATATTAACAATTACTTTGGTGCCGTTGGGAATTGAACCCTGGCTACTCGCGTATTGTAAAATTTCCGGCGAACAAAAAACCCCGTGCGACCATAGCTCTTAATAAAGATTACAACTCGACAAATGCAAACTGTGGATGCATGGCAATAGAACAGACGGATAACATAAAATATCTGGGAATTATACTCGACAGTACCCTTACCTGGACACCTCAAATAGATAACATGGCATCCCGGGTTCGAAAAATTATTCCAGTTTTTAAAAAATTGAGCAATGCGGCGGACTCAAAAACCTTGAAACTGATCTATTTTGCGCTGACCCAGTCTATTCTGACTTATTGCATCCCTTCCTGGGGTGTGGCGTGCTCCACTCATTTTTTAAAATTGGAGCGTGCACAGAGAGCTGTGTTAAAGGTCATGACTAAAAAGTACTACCGTTACCCTACTACACAACTATATAAAGACTGTGAGGTGCTCACAGACAGGCAACTCTACATACTTCAAATGGTACTTCGTAGATATCGCTCGCTCCCACTGGAGCATCGCGCACAAAAAGTAAGTCGAAGACTGGAATACCGGGTATCCCCCGCAGAACCGCTTTAGCTCGCAGACAATACTACGTTCGAAGTAGTCATGTTTACAATAGGATTAATAAAGAACTAAATATCCATTGAAATAATACTAGTTTTTACGGAATTTATCGCGTATATTTAACTTTTTAAATACCCGACGTTTCGAACGCTTTACAGCACTCATGGCCACGGGCTGGACTGAGATGTTCAACGTCCATATGTTTAAATTTAACTTTTGTTCCGGTCTATGCAGTATGAACTTATGGTATCTTGAAGTCTTGCAGTTATATGCTTGGGTTGGGACTTAATTTTATTTATTATAGGATCCCAAGCAGATGGTAGCATCCAGCCATCTTCTCTATTGAAATTAGGTTGTGAAAGTGTCAACACTTTCACAATTCTACCTTTAGATAAAGTAACTGCATTTTTAGACCATCTTAACTCTATAAATTTTAAAATTCGGTTCACAATGGAGTTAGAGGCAAACAATTCCTTAGCTTTTCTAGATGTGTTAGTAATTCGGAATCCTGATAACACCTTGAGCCATACAGTGTATAGAAAAAAGACCCATACAGATAGATATTTAAACGGTGATTCTCACCACCATCCTTCACAGTTAGCTACCGCGGGTAAATCTTTGTTTCAGAGAGCACGAGGGATCTGTGACAGTAAACACCTGGCTGCAGAGCTCCACCATGTCAAGCAAGTTTTGCATGACAACAAGCTTCGAGTCCCGCGCCTACGTCACAGTGAACGAGTGAAGCTGGCCACAGTCGAGCGTGTACCTGCTGTACTGCCATATGTCATATGCCAGAGGAGTCACTGACAAGATTGGCTACATCTTGAAGCGCGTTCCATCAAAACATACTTCAAGCCGCTGAAGAAGATTGGTCAGTTTTTACCATCAGTCAAGTGTAATGTCCCTCTGCAAGATGCAGAAGCTTGATTGTGAATGTGGTCTCTCCTACATAGGACAAACTAAAAGATCAATAAAAACCCGCGTTAAAGAACATATAGCTGATGTGAAGAATAGACGCTCCGGGAAGTCTGCAGTCTGTGAACACGTACAGGATCGCCCCCGTCACTACATCAGATTTGATAGACCAAAAATCCTCGCTAAAGAACACCGATTCCTTCCAAGGATGATTTGCAAGGCTATTAAAATCAAAAAACATCCTAACTTCAATCGAGAAGATGGCTCGGTGCTACCATCTGCTTGGGATCCTATAATAAATAAAATTAAATCCCAACCCAAGCATACAACTGCAAGACTTCAAGATACCATAAGTTCATACTGTGTAGATCGGAACAAAAGTTAAATTTTTATCTATGGTAACCGCTGTTAACTATGACATCTGGAAGTTGAACATCTCAGTCCTCACCGTGACCATGGGTGCTGTAAAGCGCTCGAAACGTCGGGTATTTATAGTTAAATATACGCGATAAAATCCGTAAAAACTAGTATTATTTCAAGACAAATAAATGTTGCAGAAGTGAATGAAAGAGTCAGAAAGGGACGTCCTAGGCGGAAGTTTGTCGACCAAATTGGCGATATACTAAAAATGGGCCAAATTAAGTCCCTTAACCGACGAGCATGTATGCGTAGGTATATGAATCTGGAAGAGGCGAGAGAGGTATGTCAGGATCGTGCTAAATGGAAGTCTGTAGTCTCTGCCTACCCCTCTGGATGACAGGCGTGTGTGCTTATGTTATGATAAAGAAAAACCAGTTTATCTGATGGTAAATGGTTATTGGGGCCCATATATACATCTACCCTCGATTAAGAATCAAAATGTAGATGCGTCGTTACCCCAGGATGAAGGAAATGGAGTGCTTCGTTTCCATTAAAAAGAGTCTTCAGTTATTACTTATGCTGTTGGTTTTCTTAAATAAATAAATATCCAATAAAATATGGTTGGAGCATGAATAAGTCAGCTCGGCCGGGGTAGAATCACGCTCTAACAGAATACCAGCGTAAAATAGCAGCTTAATGCTGCTGTGTTTCGTATGAGTGTAGAAAACCGGAGAACCTTTTTGTTGGAAACTAGACATCCCATCTTAGTCCTCAGGAGTAACAATTGGCATTTGCATTTTGTTTCCTAATCGAGGATAAAAGTAGATGTCCATGGGCCATAACATCCATTTACCATCAAGTGGACTGTGTGCCCGTTTGTTACCCATATTCTTTAAAAAAAAACAGAGGGTTTCCGCTTGGGAGGTGGTTAGACAATCGTAGTTCCAGACGTTTCTCAACTCTGACGCTTTTTTCCGACGTCGCTATGGATATTTTACGCCTGATACAAGTGAAATAAGTAAACCGTGTGAAAAAACTAATATATACTTATGGCTAACTATCGTTAGCCATAAGTATATATTAGTTTTTTCTGGAGTAACACACCCAGGAACGAAGCGGGATTATAGTTTTCCTCATTTAAATAAAAAAACAGCCAAGTACAATTAGGGTTTCGCACTTAATATGACCGAATTAATAAATACCACTGCAAAATTTCAAGAACTTCAACTTCAACTTCTTTCAACTTTCATATGTTCGTTAGGCGTAGAGCGGACCAAAATAAATACTTATTCGACAACTGAAAGTCACCCGGATTAACTATGAAATCAGGACTTCAAAGCTTCAAACACGTCAATTCCCCGTGACCAACAGTGCTATAAAGCACATAAAACGCCAGGAATTAAAAATAACATAAATTCATCATCGTCATCGTCATTACAGCCCATCACAATTTCACCAGTAGACCTGCATTCTTCGACTTTTCAGTTCGTCACGCCATGTATGGGATCGCCCTACACATCGCCTACCAGTACGAGGCGGCCACTGGAGAACCTTTCTTTCCCATCAGTTGTCGATTGATCGAGCTATAAGGGCGGTCCCTTGCCAATTCTCTTACTGATCCGATAAATCAAATTCAACAAAACTCATCCAAATCTCCAATATTCTTTATAACCAGGATTCTTAGTAAATTAGACGACTGCTCAAAACAATTTCAAACAATATGCTTCGTTATTATAATAGGTTTATTACGTAGTCTACGTTATAACGAGATAGTCGTAACAAATAAACCCGGCGCCCCGTAAATGATTGAAAATAAAGCTCCGAGCTCTGAAACTGGCTCCCACTGATTTTACTAGGGTTGTCAAAATGTCAATTTTTATTTTTTATTTTATTTCTTTAACAACACTCAATCCTAGATTACATTTAGGGTCGGCTCGCACGTGGAAGGACCACGCTCTCACAGAATACCAGTGTAAAATAGCAGTTTAATACTGCTATGTTTCGTATAGTAAATGTATTTATTTATTTATTTATTCTACCACTTACAACTATCATCACAGGTGTATTACCTAATACAATAGTGCAGTTACAAACTAATAAACTAGAACAAACATAATATAGGTATATTATGCACAACTTAAAGATATTTTACAATAAGCGGCCTTTGTGAATTCGTTCAGAGTACAGCTGAACAAATCAGTCTGTTGTGAGACCACGTTAAGTGCACGCAGCGCGCGCGTCAAAGGCGCGTGCTGTAGCAAGTTGGTGCGCGCTTGCGGCGTATGTAGAGACCTGGGCCCCTTTTTTACTGGAGGAAACAAGGCATTCCAACTTAGTCTACAGGATTGACAACGGATCTGTGTTTTCATTCATCAAGGATAAATGTAGATGTCTATGGGCTACAGCATCCACATACCATCAGATGGACTGTGTTTTTTTTATAGAAGAGGGGGCAAACGAGCATACGGTTCACCTGATGTTAAGTGACTACCGCCGCCCATGAACATCCACAACGCCAGAGGAATTGCTGGCCCAGCAACGCACCTGAAATTTTTAGAAATGAGTAGGCTCTTTCCCTTATTCTATAAAAAATATTTACATTTTATGTGTATATATGTATACTATATTATAATATAACAATAAAACAATAGCTGTCAAAATTAGTATGCTTTTAACACTGAATTACGTACGAAAGAAACAGACGCGTCTTTAGAAATAAAATTGTTGCTAACGGACCAAATTAGAAGATATAACACGGATACAGACGATTATATGGCATATCTAAAGGTTAAATTGTTTTTTTATTAAACATATAGTGACAAAACGAGTATACAGTTCACTTGATAGTGAATGGACACTGTGATATATAGAAAACTACATCTACCCTCAATTAAAAATGCATATGCTTTGTCTGCCTTAGGTTAAGATTGAATGCCCCGGTATCAAAAAAAGGGTCTCCGGTTCCCTTTGTTCACCATACGAAACACAGCTGCTATTTTACGCTGGTATTATGTAAAACCGTGGTCCTTCCCTCGTCGAGATCGCCCATTTGTGCTACAACTATAATATAGATGCTGCTGTTGTTCTATGGGACTTTTAATATTAAAACCAACATTTGACCATTTTACTGTTCACTTTCCTTTAATATGGTCGAAGAGGTCGATGGTTGTAACATCTGTCATACTTTTGAACAGGTGCTGCTTTTGGGGCCTGGTCTGACCGTCTCCGCTATGCTCCAATTTTAATATAGTCCTTTTTTGAGTGCATCATAGGATGTACTTTGGTTGTCTATTAGTCTTTTATTGTTTTTATTCTGTTTATACAATACTACTAAAATATTCCATTGTCTGTATTAGCCTATAGAAGTCCACTGCTGAACACAGGCCTCCCGGATAGATTGCCTCATTGAGGGGATTTTACAATATTTGTCACGTTTAGCTGGCGGATTAACACCCGTTGTTATTTTGAGTTGTTATTAGGAAGACGATCTTTTCCATCTTATGTTTCAGTTTCCCTCTGTCTTCTTTTATTACACCCAAAGGACGATATGTTGTAGTAGATATTCTTACACCGCCAATACCATTGATTTATATATTACACTAGATTAGTAATTACGGCGCCAAAGCGTTGCCACTGCACATATGGCCACAGCCATATGCCTAGCTAACGTCAGTGCAGTGTTCAATGTGACGACGACAGAGTTGAGCCGAACGATCCGCGACAAAAAATGGGTAAATGCGTAGTGAAAGAATGCGATTCAAGGTCACAAAAACATAATAAACCAAGCGAAATCACTTTCCACACATAAGTTTTAGTTCATATTTTCATATAAACGTAAAAACCTCAAATAATTAAATAAAATTATAGAATATTGCGATTCAGGTTAAATGTAGCCACTTTTCCGCATTTGTGATTTTCCAACATTAACGGGAGATATAATTAATGAAGTAAGTTAATGTGTTGCCTCTGATTTTAAATATTTTGGAAATTGCAATAAAAACTACGTTTTAACTTTCATACAAAATAATTAATCATTCTTATTTTAGTTTATACATGAATGATCTATTAAATATATTTTGTTACCCATTTTATATTAATAATTTTGTATTGATTTTAATTCTATTTTTATACAAATTTTATATTTTATATAAATTATATTTTATTACCTAGGTATTTTATATTGTTTGATTTATTATTACAATAAAAATACCTATAAAAATATGTTTTATTTCATCAGTTATGCTAACTTCTATTTATCTGATAAGAAAATATACTTTTTTTTAAATAAAAACAATTATCTGCAGCTTAAAAAAATCCTTTTCATTGCGTATTTTGGGTTAAATTTCATATAGTAAGCCACACCAACCCGCCATTGCATGTTTGGTGTGTTTATCTTTATCTAATCTTAGCGACGGTATTGTTTTCGCAACTTGTGTGACAGATATATGTTTATTTAAAATGTTTAGTAATTTCAAAGCTACGTCGTCGCGGTTGGATAGTGGTTACACTTCTTTCGACGCTCGGTAATGTTGTTTGCTCTTCTAGTTTTGTATAACTCAATGGACAATACACGGTGCATTGCACTAATATTATAAAGAGGAAAGATTTGTTCGTTTGAATTGAATAGGCTCCTAAACTACAAGACCGATTTGAAAAATTCTTTCATCATTGGAATCCTACATTATCCCTGATGAACATAGACTATAGTATATATTCAAAAAGTTAGGAATCCGTACGAAAACTTCGTTAATGTAAATGTAACCCACAGCGTGAATAAAATACCAAAATAATCCTTATATTGCATACGCTGCGGAAACTATTGACAATAGAGCAAAGTGATGTACTTCCGTTTTATAGAAGATATCAATATCTACAAAAAAGTCCGCGATACCATATGCCTAACTATTGCAGTCTGGTTCGACATCCCTGCTCTAGATACTTCAGAGCGAAACACAGCAATGCAAGTACAGCTATTTGGCGTCAGAAATAGGTACCCAGACGGAGCACAAATGGAGTCCCACGATCTACATGTTTATTTTATTTCATTTATTTATTCTTTATTGCATCCTTAACAAAAGAATACAAAGGGCGGACTTAATGCCTTGAGGCATTCTCTACCAGTCAACCCATGGAGTGGTGAGAATTTGACGTAGGTGTGGCAATATAGAATAAGAGAGAAAACAATACAAATGATAATTAACTACATAATAAATACAAACTACTAATAAATAAACTATACATATATGATCTATCCTTACAAATATATAAATAAATGGATATACATACAAGTTAACATATTTAAATACATATATAATTAGTATATACAAATGACTATGAATATATACGTCTGTTCGGCAATACATACTAAATAAATGAGTCATGTAGAATGCGTTGTCTTTAATAAATGATCATGGACCAACTTTTTAAAAGCGTACTTATTGGGAGCTTTTCTGATGTCATCGGGCAAGGAGTTCCAGAGGCGTGTAGCCTGAACTGTGAAGGAGTTACCATAGAACTCGGTGAAGTGAACTGGAGTACAGATTTTTTTGTTAGAAGAAGAGCGTAGGACCCTATCATGAGATGAGGAAAGATAATGAAATTTACTCTTGAGATAAGAAGGCGAAGATGGATCATTTAATATGGAAAAAAGTACAAGTAATATTCTGGAGTTGCGCCTCTGCCGGATTGTAAGCCAATTTAGCTTAGATCTGTATTGCGAAATATGATCATACTTACGGAGCCCAAAGATAAATCTTATACAGTTATTGAAGAGGCGTTCCAGCTTGTTCAGAAGATCTTGGGACAGGTCTGGGTAACAAACATCTGCATAATGAATTATGGGTAAGATAAGTGAATGGACAAGCATGATCTTAGATTTAGTGGGGAGAAAATGCTTTAAACGATACAGAGAGCATAACGTGGCGGTGACTTTACGACTCACATCTGAAACCTGAGTTCTCCAATTCAGCGTGCTGTCGATGTGAAGGCCAAGATTTCTAACGGAATTACTGAATGGAATTGTAGTATTATCATAGTAAATAGGAGGTAAGTCTGTCAGGTTAATCTTAGCCAGCATTCTTGAGCTACCCACCAGTATAGCTTGGCATTTCAAAGGATTGACCAAAACCCCATAACGAGTTGACCAATCCCTGATAGCTGCTAAGTTGCCGTTAAGGTTTTTGATCCCATTATGGATATCCCCAATCTCAGTTTGCACATAAAGCTGAAGGTTATCGGCATACAAATGGTACGAGCAGTCGATGATGGAGGTAATAAAGTTTATAAAAATTGAAAACATTATAGGAGAAAGAATACCGCCTTGCGGCACATCAGCCCACGCTGAGGACAGTTGCGCAACTCTGACTGACTGCTGTCGACCGCGAAGATAAGATGTAAACCAATCCAATTCAGTAGGGCCAAAATTCAGTTGAGACAGTATGGAAAGAAGGATTTCGTGATCAACTGTGTTGAAAGCATTTGAGAAATCAACTAGTACCAGTACTGTTATTTTTTTTCTTCCATGCCTTGTTTAATATTATCAATAACATTAATTAATGCAGTAGTGGTACTATGACCAGGACGAAACCCAGACTGATATATACTCAGTAGGTTATGTTTCGAAACAAAAGTAGAAATTTGCTTGTAAACACAGGATTCTAAAATTTTGGAAAGAAAGGGTAGAATGGATATTGGACGAAAATGATTGGGAAGAATGGGAGTAGGAACTTTTGGGAGAGGCTTTACAAAAGCCCTCTTCCAAAGATTAGGATACTGACCTGAATCAAGGGAAAAATTAATTATATGGGAAATTGCCGGGAGAAGGTGCTCTAGTATAAATACTACCATATGTCTACTAATCTCGTCGTAACCCACGGCCTTGGACTGGATTGTTAAAATTGACTTTTTGACATCATCCTGAGAAACAGGAGAAAAATTAAAGGTAGGAATGTTAGGAATTTGCATAGAAGCAATGGAAGCCATAGTTTGGGAACGAATTGTAGGGTCCAGTGCTTTTACAGAAGCGAAATGTTGGTTGATTTTATCAAGTGACAGAGAAGGACCACAATCCAACGTAGCTGGTCTACAAAGACCGAAAGATTTTAGGAATTTCCACACTAAAACTGGAGAAGAGTTATTAATACAGTTATGGAAATATCGGCGTTTAGTTTACATGTGTATGAATTTAAAAAATAAAATTAAAATGATAATAATGAAATTTGACAACCCTATTCCTTCGAAATTACGTAAATGTGTTCATTTACGTTTTCAATGCATCATTGTATTAATAATACTCCAAAACCAACTGAGAGTTATGACTTATATCTACTTCTGGATAGAAGGTCTATAATAATAGCCGTTTATTTCTCAAATAATATTGACATAATAAAGTATAACATGTGGAATAATATGGATTCGTCAGCTAAAACGGACAGTTCATGTCCTTTTTTTTAGGGTCTTGGGACGGGGTATTTACTTGAACTGATTAGTAATCTAATAATAATAAATACATACCGGAATATTTTGAAAGCGAATTTATGAGTGAGGAGAAGTGTGAACTAAATAAAATAGAAATTCCGAAAGAAGATGAAAGGGATAAGGAGATAAGTATGGATGAAATAATGAAAGCAATGAAAAGCATGAAAGTAGGTAAGGCAGCCGGATATGATAGAGTTTCACTCGAAATGCTAAGGGCTGGAGAGGACGTGGTGGCAGGCCTGCTGTACACCTTGTTTAATTTATGTTGGGAACTAAAGCGGGTACCGGGAGACTGGTGCAAAGCCGTGATAGTCCCAATATATAAGGGAAAAGGGTCACAGCAGGACTGTAAAAACTACCGTGGTATCAGCCTTCTTAGCATTGTGGGAAAACTGTATGCTAAGGTACTAATTGAAAGAGTTATGAAAGAAACTGATGAAAAAATTTGGGATGTGCAAGCGGGATTTAGAAAGGGAATGGGGTGTACAGATCAAGTCTTTTCCATGCGCATGATCGCGGAGAAGTTTTTGGCGAAAAACCAAAGAGTTTTTTGTGCGTTCATGGACTTGGAAAAGGCTTATGACAGAGTGGACAGGGATGTGTTATGGCAAACGCTGAACGCATTTAGGTTGAGCGCTGGTTTGATACAGGCATTAAAGTCTCTGTATAGGGACTCGAGTGCTTGTGTTAGAATCAACGGGGTCTACTCGGACTGGTTTGGCATCCATAAAGGTGTCAGACAGGGCTGTGTAGCTTCCCCGTGGCTGTTCAACCTATTTATGGACAGCTGTTTGGAAAATTTGAAAGTTGAAGAATGCGGGGTAAGAATGGGTGAGTTAACCATCAAATGCCTTTTGTACGCCGATGATCAAGTCATACTTGCGTCGTCGGCGGCCGAGTTGCAAATGATGGTTACATTAATGAACAGGTCATTAAAAGAAAGGGGAATGAAAGTGAACGCGAGTAAGACGAAAGTGATGGTTTTTGAAAGAGATGAAAGCAAAACGGTATGTGAAATAAGAATAGAAGGAGAGTTAATTGAGCAAGTGGATGAGTTCGTATATTTGGGATGTGTATTCAGCAGGGATGCGAGATATGATAAGGACATTGAACGACGAGTGAATGCAGGAAATAAAGTAAATGGGGCTCTACACTCTATTGTGAAAAGTCAGAATGTGTCAAAAAAGGCACGTATGGCAATTCACAGTGCTGTATTAGTCCCTACATTAACGTATGGTAGTGAAAGTTGGGTGTGGCAGAAGAAGCACGAGAGTAGAATAAATGCGGTAGAAATGCGGTCGCTAAGGAGTATGTTAGGGCTGAATCTGAGTGACAGGGTGAGAAACTGTGTGATAAAAGAAGAGTGTGGTTTGCAAGATGATGCGGTGACCAGGATTAAGAAAGGAATGCTTCGGTGGTTTGGTCATGTAGAAAGAATGAATGCGGAAAGACTGACAAAGCAAATATATGTTGCAGAAGTGAATGGAAGAGTCGGAAAGGGACGTCCTAGGCGGAAGTTTGTCGACCAAATTGGCGATATACTAAAAATGGGCCAAATTAAGAGTACCCTTAACCGACGAGCATGTATGCGTAGGTATATGAATGTGGAAGAGGCGAGAAAGGTATGTCAGGATCGTGCTAAATGGAAGTCTGTAGTCTCTGCCTACCCCTCTGGGTGACAGGCGTGAGTGTTTATGTTTATGTATGTACATACCGGAAGTCACACTCGTCTCTTGCGAATTCAAACTATTGAGACACAAATATATTTACTGATAAGGCCGTGCATTATAATAGACAGGATATTACGCTACATGACAAAAGAAACGAGTAAGTTTATTTTATAGACATTGATATAGCAAATAGTCACAATTTGACCTCCACCTACAATGAAAACGTAGCCAAATACACTGATTGAATACTTAGAAAATAGTCCGTACCTACGTTCCTGTCTAAAGTAACAGGCCGCGAAAAAGGTGTAATAACTCAAAAACGAGAGAAAACTAAACAAAAATTATAATTATAATAATAATCTTTATATATTAAATTAATTTCTAATAATCGTTTTAATTTAATTAGTATTGTTTTCCCTTTCATTTCTGTCGAATTCCACGACCAAAATTAGGCCTCTACATTATGTTATACAAGCCGAATTTCGGTCACGGCTCACGGTGGCCAGTCCTACAGAGACCAGCCGTCTAAGCAAGCCTTTTTATACTCCTAGTGCCCGAGTGTATGTGCAAGCACAGGTGCACTTTTTATTGCCTCACTGTCACCATCCGATGGGACGATTATTTCTGTTGCTAACCCCCACATGGAGTCGGGTAATTGGTAATAGCTGCTCGCTTGCTTCTGGCAATACAATGATCGTTTCCAATACGAAAACTCGAACTTTGCGTTGTTTCCAAAACTTATTTTTTTATTAAACGACGCTAAACTCTATTTTAAAGAAAAACTTTTTTAAAAGATAGTCTTAAAGATTATCTAATATCTGGACGCAAGTTTGTAGCTTCATACAACTATTTTTTTGTACCATTATGAAGTGAAGTTTGAAGTCGCCATTTTTAGTGGTGAAATAATGTACCGTGGGTAGAATCTTTAATTTTTTTATAATGAAAATTTTCTACCACAATTGTTATTGTTTCTAGTTTAATAGTAAAAATACTTATTCTAGTTTATAAAAATGATGAAAAACTTTATAGTTATCGCGCAAATTTTTTTCACAATTTCACGTTGTTCGTCTGAAACCGCCAAAATACACTCGATCCTCCCGATTAAACTAGCTTATCTATGGCTCGATCTTAACTTCAGTCTCATATAAAATGTTATACACACAACTTTTGTCAAAAAAACGAACGCTACTTTGTTCCTTAACTTATCGTCTACACAAAACATAAAGAAAATTACGCTAGGCCACTCGGATCGATCGTAAATCAAGTTATAATGAGGGCGGCCACACTGAGTGTTTTATGTCAAATTCCATGAGCAAAGTTTGACGGTTTCTTTGGAATCGAAAGCAAGCGAGTGGTTAGTAGCCTGTCGCCTGCCATGTTGGTTTAGTAGTCGTAAGATTGTTGATAAAGTAGACCTGGATTCAAAATCCGGGTCGGGTGTAAATCATTTATTGTGTTTTACTGCCAAGAAACTCTTAGTAGCTGGCCGGAGTCAGGAAGTTAGCAATGTTTCACCCCCGTAAGTACGTAGAGCCATTGGTCCTGCGTCTGATCTCTTTCCGGTTGTGTTTTCTTAGATGTGTATTTCACTTATTTTATTTTATTTTTGGTAACTTAATACGGTATCCCTACACTAGGATTTTTTCCTATATGATATTCATGGTTAATAGTAGTTTTTTTTTAAATTCTAAGAAAATTGAAAATTTTCAAAAATCGTGAAGTTATAGTTTTTACCCCGTTTTTCAAAAATTAAATTTTTATCAAATCTTGACGTTTTGAGATCACAGAAGCCTCCTTGACAATTTTTCGATGGTGTATGTATGTATATGTGTGTGTGTGTGTGTGACAGCTCAACATAGCGTAAAGTTCATGACGACAGCCACTCAAGTTCATAAGACGCCCAAGCGATCAAAAGAACTTGAGGTTTATATCGATATCAAAGCACTTGCTTCGTCATTTTCTTTAATAGTTCACACGCGCGGACACTTAATTCACAAAATCGCATCACATTTACGAATCAAAATCTACTTCAAACCATTATTCAAGCGACAAAACAGGAGCGACAATTCGTCTACGACCAAGTTCCCGCCAAAACTCCAGTAAAAATCTGTTATTTTGACATTACAAACACACGCTTAAAAATTTCGTTTCGTTATGAACTGTCAGTATACCGCCGCAGTACCCTAGGGAAATATATGACGTCGCGTCGTAAGCACTGGCGCTTTCGAGGTAACGTACTCTCAATACTTTGATCACGTAATTAAAAAACAAAATAGCGCCTAGAGATTTAGCAGCTTCCAGGAATTATTGTTATTACTATTAATTAAAATTGTTATTCAAATATACTACTATACTAGTTTTCATATTGAACATAAAACGTGTACATAATAAATACATACTTTCATTTGAAAATGGTGTCGAAAAATGTTGTTGTTGTTGTTGTTTTTATTATTCGCTCGAGAGAGCAGGCAAAGGAACTAAGCCATACAGCCTTGTTCTTTTTTAATTTGAATATATAGAATTTTGAAGTGTAAAGGCCGAACCAAGTCTTATTTTTCTTCTTTCCATCTCTTCACAATCCATAAAGGCCAAAACCAAGTGTTATTTTCTTTAATTATTCATATTTACAAAAACCATTCACTTCTGCAACATATATTTGCTTTGTCAGTCTTTCCGCATTCATTCTTTCTACATGACCAAACCACCGAAGCATTCCTTTCTTAATCCTGGTCACCGCATCATCTTGCAAACCACACTCTTCTTTTATCACACAGTTTCTCACCCTGTCACTCAGATTCAGCCCTAACATACTCCTTAGCGACCGCATTTCTACCGCATTTATTCTACTCTCGTGCTTCTTCTGCCACACCCAACTTTCACTACCATACGTTAAAGTAGGGACTAATACAGCACTGTGAATTGCCATACGTGCCTTTTTTGACACATTCTGACTTTTCACAATAGAGTGTAGAGCCCCATTTACTTTATTTCCTGCATTCACTCGTCGTTCAATGTCCTTATCATATCTCGCATCCCTGCTGAATACACATCCCAAATATACGAACTCATCCACTTGCTCAATTAACTCTCCTTCTATTCTTATTTCACATACCGTTTTGCTTTCATCTCTTTCAAAAACCATCACTTTCGTCTTACTCGCGTTCACTTTCATTCCCCTTTCTTTTAATGACCTGTTCATTAATGTAACCATCATTTGCAACTCGGCCGCCGACGACGCAAGTATGACTTGATCATCGGCGTACAAAAGGCATTTGATGGTTAACTCACCCATTCTTACCCCGCATTCTTCAACTTTCAAATTTTCCAAACAGCTGTCCATAAATAGGTTGAACAGCCACGGGGAAGCTACACAGCCCTGTCTGACACCTTTATGGATGCCAAACCAGTCCGAGTAGACCCCGTTGATTCTAACACAAGCACTCGAGTCCCTATACAGAGACTTTAATGCCTGTATCAAACCAGCGCTCAACCTAAATGCGTTCAGCGTTTGCCATAACACATCCCTGTCCACTCTGTCATAAGCCTTTTCCAAGTCCATGAACGCACAAAAAACTCTTTGGTTTTTCGCCAAAAACTTCTCCGCGATCATGCGCATGGAAAAGACTTGATCTGTACACCCCATTCCCTTTCTAAATCCCGCTTGCACATCCCAAATTTTTTCATCAGTTTCTTTCATAACTCTTTCAATTAGTACCTTAGCACACAGTTTTCCCACAATGCCAAGAAGGCTGATACCACGGTAGTTTTTACAGTCCTGCTGTGACCCTTTTCCCTTATATATTGGGACTATCACGGCTTTGTACCAGTCTCCCGGTACCCGCTTTAGTTCCCAACATAAATTAAACAAGGTGTACAGCAGGCCTGCCACCACGTCCTCTCCAGCCCTTAGCATTTCGAGTGAAACTCTATCATATCCGGCTGCCTTACCTACTTTCATGCTTTTCATTGCTTTCATTATTTCATCCATACTTATCTCCTTATCCCTTTCATCTTCTTTCGGAATTTCTATTTCATTTAGTTCACACTTCTCCTCACTCATAAATTCGCTTTCAAAATATCCTTCCATCTCTTTAGACTCAACACTTCATCATTCAGGATACAGCCATTCTCGTCTCGTATCGCATTCAATCTAGGCTGTTGAAAGTACCCTTAACCGACGAGCATGTATGCGTAGGTATATGAATGTGGAAGAGGCGAGAAAGGTATGTCAGGATCGTGCTAAATGGAAGTCTGTAGTCTCTGCCTACCCCTCTGGGTGACAGGCGTGAGTGTTTATGTATATGTATTATTACAAAAACCACAAAGGCTAAAGCCAAGTCCTCTTTGTATTATAATCTCTATAAGTATCAATCCATAAAGATTTATAAGTACAGTTTCAAGGTTCCCGCACTTTTTTTCTTCTTTTCTTCACAATATGCTTATGCGTCACATTGCGAAGCCCTTGGGAGATTTTAACGACAGCTCAACCCAGCGGACAGTTGTCGACGACCGCCACTCAAGTTCGTAAGGCACCTAAGCGATCAAAATAACTTGAGGTTTATATCGACATCAAAGCACTTGTTTCGTCGTTTTCTCTAATAGTTCACACGCGTAGACAATTAATTCACAAAATCACATCACCTTTACGAATTAAAAGCCACTTCAAACTATCATTCAAGCGACAAAACAGGAGCGACAGTCCGTCCACGGCCAAGTTCCCGCCAAAACTCTGTACTCGAAAAATGGGGATGACAGTTTACTGGATTGCGTTCCATTTTATACAGTAACCAGTATAGCAAACTAAAAAGGAACGGCTTCACAGTATACTGAATTGACGTCACACCTTACGGTGGTCACATTGTATATCGGAACATACCCTAAATTAAATTAAACATAAATGGTTTGCGTTCATACCGCTAATGTAACACATGATTACAGATAACTTAATATTTGGCAGAGTCACATTGTGTACTTTGAACAAATTATCATACTTTGTTCAAGTTTTGACGTTCATACTGTCAACCGCAGAGAAAGTAAAGAGTATATAATCACTAGGCATATCTATGTTATTACTCAAAGGTCAATAATAAGTACTTAACCCTTCAATCCCCATAAAAATCCCATCCAGTCGCATGCGTCCGTCAAATCCCGAGCGGTCGCATTCGACCGCACCCACCCACAACGCTTTAAACCATTAAAACTTATATTTAGAGACTACTTTTCTATAAAGAAATTTGGCATTATAAAAGCTTTTTTATAAAAAAAATTATAAAATTTTCTAAACTCAACAAAAGTCTAAGTCTAAACAAAAGTCAGGTTTTATTTCATTACAAAAAGATTTTATTGTATTTTAATGACAAAAAAATACCAAGCGGATGTCGGCAGCGTGAAAATCACAATTATTTCTATATATTACTTGAAATTATGTAGGTAACAAGATAAATTATATTCACACAAAAACTTTTATTACAATTTTATAATAAAACAATATACTAAAATACTAATAAAACACTAGATAAAATCCAAAAATCAACACAATAACATTCACGCGAAATTGGCGTACGAAATGAACGTAAATTATAAATAAATATCCATAAACTGACTGACTTTTTATTCCGCTAGAGGATAGAAAATTTCATATTGATTCTATAATGTCAAACTTCTTCATAGGAAAGTAGTCTCTAAATATAAGTGTTTATGGGTTAAAGTGCTACGGGTGGGTGCGGTCACATTTGACCTCTTGAATTTTGACGTAATATCACCGTGGTCAAATTTTGACGCTTGGTAGCTTAGAGGTTAATAGTCTGTAGTCAAACAAAGTAGAGATCTCAGAGTAATTACTAGTATGTATGTAATTACTCTAAGGTAGAGATTGTCGCTTTAAAGTAATTACATACATACATATGTCACCAAAGCATAGACATAAAATACTGGCGAAAAAATTTTAAAATGTTGCCAACAAATAATTACTGACAGATTAAATAATCTAAATTTTTGTATGATTACAAATCTTCCTCTTTCTAATCGTGTAATATAATATTGTACAGTATACTTAACTCCAATTACAAAAATAATGACATACTGTTACTAGTATTGCAGTTTTTGAAAATACGAGTATATAAGTATTCTACTTTTATTTGAAATTATACCAAATTGTATGTGATTTATGGGGCAACGACGTTTTCGCCTACCGATCGAGCCTCACGAATGTGTACAAGCGCAGTAAAATCAGTTAAAATAATGCATTACCACGCATTTTCTATTTAAAACATAAAAAGTACAGAATGTTTGAGATTTTTTTATTCATTTTTCTTCACTATTTGCCTATATTACTTATTATGAACTGACTCTGCAAATTTGGCCGATTATTGCAAAACAACCCTATACAACCCTTAAAATAGATATTATCTGTAAATAATAGTGGGGAGTTGAAGGTGAAATACAGCTTATTTAAGAAGCAAACCTAAAAATTTAATAAATTACTTTCGAATTTCAACTCCCGGGCGACCACTAGCCCTTCTAATTGTCTCAATCAGTCCGTGTAAATCACATTTTCAAATAAAGTTACAAGTTTTATTCTAGTACATCATACTATCTCAGTCTCATGTCGCTGTATCACCATATCGTCTTGTCGGTTCCGTAAGAGGCGACGGAGGAAAACAAACTAGGAGATTGGCAGCAGCGTCTTCTTAATAACTAATAAAAAAACTGATGTTGCCAACCCGCTTGCCAAGCATGGGATATACTCTATAACTCTACACATATTCGAATAAAACTATAATACACTAGCCGTAGTACTTACTTTTTTGACCAGATTTAGACTTTGTTTTAGCAATTTTTTTCTGGCTTTTGGCACTGGCACAGTACACCTATTAAATTAATGTACTATAAACATTTGTTATGTGCGACAACTTCTTAAAGAGAATGCCTGAAGTGATTAATCCCGCCCTTTTCAATACAATGACAATGAAATAAATTACTTATAAACGTGATAGACCCACGCAGCAGCGAAAAATAAAGCATGAATTGGTTGAACCGAGAAAAGGCCACATTCGCACAGAATACCAGCTTCAAATAGTAGCATTATTGCTGTGTTTCGTATGTAATAAAAGTTTAAAAGAAAATGACTTTTAAGAAAAGTACCTAGATAAAATAATTTCACATTGTGAAGTCGGTAGTAAGGCATAATAGATGAATTTAAAAGCCTTCACTTAAAATTGCGAAATCATTTAATCATTTGTAGCTCTTTGATGTCGACTTTTACTACTGTTAAGTCATTTTTTACCCTTTTAAGTGGACTAAAACTTTCTGGTGAAGCATATCACAATGTAAATGTAGTCTAAATTGATACATTAAAAATATTCATCATCATCATCATCATTACAGCCCTTTACAAGTCCACTGCTAAACATAGGCCTCCCCCAAGGTATTCCACAAAGCACGGTCCTGAGCCACCTGCATCCATCGAATTCCTGCATGTCTTACCAGGTCGTCACTCCATCTAGTGGGGGGTCGCCCTACACTTCATCTACCGGTACGAGGCTGCCACTCGAGAACCTTTTTTCCCCAACGGTTGTCGGTTCTTCGAGCTATATGGCCGGCCCATTGCCACTTCAGCTTACTAATCCGTTGGGCTCTGTCGGTCACTCTGGTTCTACTGCGGATATCCTCATTTCTAAGTTTATCACGCAGAGAAACTCCGAGCATAGCCCTCTCCATAGCTCGCTAAGCTACTTTGAGCGTCCTCATACGGCCAGCAGTGAAGGACCATGTCTCAGTTCCATATGTCATCACTGGCAACACGCACTGGTTGTACAACTTAGTTTTCAGGTTTTGAGGTATACCTGACGAGAAGATGCATTGTAATTTCCCGAACGCTGCCCAGCCGAGTTGAGTCCGTCAATTGACCTCTCGGTCGAAGTTGGACTTACCTAGCCGGACTATTTGTCCCAGGTAAACGTACTCGTCAACAACTTCGAGCTTAGTGCTCCCAACAACTACCGGCATAGGTGTGACATGGACATTAAACGTGATCTTTGTTTTGTCCATGTTCATCTTACGAAACTGTGTGATAAAAGAACAGTGTGGTGTGCAAGATGATACTGTGGCCAGGATTAAGAAAGGAATGCTTCGGTGGTTTGGTCATGTAGAAAGAATGAATGAGGAAAGACTGACAAAGCAAATATATAATGATTTCTTATATTTACGCGAACACGACACATTGAAATAATACTAGTTATTACGGATTTTATCGCGTATATTTAACTATAAATACCTATAAAAACCCGCGTTAAAGAACATATAGCTGATGTGAAGAATAGACGCTCCGGGAAGTCTGCAGTCTGTGAACACGTACAGGATCGCCCCCGTCACTACATCAGATTTGATAGACCACAAATCCTCGCTAAAGAACACCGATTCCTTCCAAGGATGATTCGCAAGGCTATTGAAATCAAAAAACATCCTAACTTCAATCGAGAAGATGGCTCGGTGCTACCATCTGCTTGGGATCCTATAATAAATAAAATTAAATCCCAACCCAAGCATACAACTGCAAGACTTCAAGATACCATAAGTTCATACTGTGTAGATCGGAACAAAAGTTAAATTTTTATCTATGGTAACCGCTGTTAACTATGACATCTGGACGTTGAACATCTCAGTCCTCACCGTGACCATGGGTGCTGTAAAGCGCTCGAAACGTCGGGTATTTATAGTTAAATATACGCGATAAAATCCGTAAAAACTAGTATTATTTCAAAGCAAATATATGTTGCAGAAGCGAATGGAAGAGTCAGAAAGGGACGTCCTAGGCGGAAGTTTGTCGACCAAATTGGCGATATACTAAAAATGGGCCAAATTAAGTCCCTTAACCGACGAGCATGTATGCGTAGGTATGGATGTGGAAGAGGCGAGAGAGGTATGTCAGGATCGTGCTAAATGGAAGTCTGTAGTCTCTGCCTACCCCTCTGGGTGACAGGCGTGAGTGCTTATGTTATGATAAAGAAAAACCAGTTTATCTGATGGTAAGTGGTTATTGGGGCCCATATATACATCTACCCTCGATTAAGAATCAAAATGTAGATGCGTCGTTACCCCAGAGGACTAAGATGGAGTGCTTCGTTTCCATTAAAAAGAGTCTTCAGTTATTACTTATGCTGTTGGTTTTCTAAATAAATAAATATCCAATAAAATATGGTTGGAGCATGAATAAGTCAGCTCGGCCGTGGTAGAATCACGCTCTAACAGAATACCAGAGTAAAATAGCAGCTTAATGCTGCTGTGTTTCGTATGAGTGTAGAAAACCGGAGAACCTTTTTGTAGAAAACTAGACATCCCATCTTAGTCCTCAGGAGTAACAATTGGCATTTGCATTTTGTTTCCTAATCGAGGATAAAAGTAGATGTCCATGGGCCATAACATCCATTTGCCATCAAGTGGACTGTGTGCCCGTTTGTTACCCATATTCTTTAAAAAAAACAGAGGGTTTCCGCTTGGGAGGTGGTTAGACAATCGTAGTTCCAGACGTTTCTCAACTCTGACGCTTTTTTCCGACGTCGCTATGGATATTTTACGCCTGATACAAGTGAAATAAGTAAACCGCGTGAAAAAACTAATATATACTTATGGCTAACTATCGTTAGCCATAAGTATATATTAGTTTTTTCTGGAATAACACACCCAGGAACGAAACGGGATTATAGTTTTCCTCATTTAAATAAAAAAACAGCCAAGTGCAATTAGGGTTTCGCACTTAATATGACCGAATTAATAAATACCACTGCAAAATTTCAAGAACTTCAACTTCAACTTCTTTCAACTTTCATATGCTCGTTAGGCGTAGAGCGGACCAAAATAAATACTTATTCGACAACTGAAAGTCACCCGGATTAACTATGAAATCAGGACTTCAAAGCTTCAAACACGTCAATTCCCCGTGACCAACAGTGCTGTAAAGCACATAAAACGCCAGGAATTAAAAATAACTTAAATTCATCATCGTCATCGTCATTACAGCCCATCACAATTTCACCAGTAGACCTGCATTCTTCGACTTTTCAGTTCGTCACGCCATGTATGGGATCGCCCTACACTTCGCCTACCAGTACGAGGCGGCCACTCGAGAACCTTTCTTTCCCATCAGTTGTCGATTGATCGAGCTATAAGGGCGGTCCCTTGCCAATTCTCTTACTGATCCGATAAATCAAATTCAACAAAACTCATCCAAATCTCCAATATTCTTTATAACCAGGATTCTTAGTAAATTAGACGACTGCTCAAAACAATTTCAAACAATATGCTTCGTTATTATAATAGGTTTATTACGTAGTCTACGTTATAACGAGATAGTCGTAACAAATAAACCCGGCGCCCCGTAAATGATTGAAAACAAAGCTCCGAGCTCTGAAACTGGCTCCCACTGATTTTACTAGGGTTGTCAAAATGTCAATTTTTATTTTTTATTTTATTTCTTTAACAACACTCAATCCTAGATTACATTTAGGGCCGGCTCGCACGTGGAAGGACCACGCTCTCACAGAATACCAGCGTAAAATAGCAGTTTAATACTGCTATGTTTCGTATAGTAAATGTAGAGACCTGGAACCCCTTTTTTACCGGAGGAAAGACGGCATTCCAACTTAGTCTACAGGAGTGACAACGCATCTGTGTTTTGATTCTTAATCGAGGATAAATGTGGATGTCTATGGGCTACAGCATTCATATACCATCGGATGGACTGTGTTTTTTTATAGAAGAGGGGGCAAATGAGCATGCGGTTCACCTGATGTTAAGTGACTACCGCCGCCCATGAACATCCACAACACCAGAGGAATTGCAAGTGCGTTGCCGGCCCTTTAGAAAGGAGTAAGCTCTTTCTCTTATTCTATAAAAAATATTTACATTTTATTTCTATATATGTATACTATATTATAATATAATAATAAAACAACAGCTGTCAAAATTAGTATGCCTTTAACACTGAATTACGTACGAAAGAAACAGACGCGTCTTAAGAAATAAAATTGTTGCTAACGGACCAAAGTAGAAGATATAACACGGATATAGAAGATTATATGGCATGTCTAAAGGGTAAATTCTTTGTTTTATTAAACGTAAATAGTGATAAAACGAGTATACAGCTCACTTGATAGTGAATGGACGCTGTGATATATAGAAAACTACATCTACCCTCAATTAAAAATGCATATGCTTTGTCTGCCTTAGGTTAAGATTGAATGCCCCGGTATCAAAAAAAGGGTCTCCGGTTCCCTTTGTTCACCATACGAAACACAGCTGCTATTTTACGCTGGTATTTTGTAAAACCGTGGTCCTTCCCTCGTCGAGATGGCCCATTTGTGCTACAACTATACTTTCACTTTCGTTCACTTTCCTTTAATATGGTCGAAGAAGTCGATGGTTGTCACATCTGTCATAATTTTTAACAGGTGCTGCTTTTGGGGCCTGGTCTGCCCATCTCCGCTATACTCCAATTTTAATAGTCCTTTTTTTGAGTGCTATGATGCACTTGGTTGGTTGGACGTACTTTGGTTAGATGTACTTTGGTTGTCTATTAGTCTTTTTTTGTTTTTATTCTGTATATACAGTGCTACTATAATATTCCACTGTCCGTGGTAGCCTATAAAAGTCTACTGCTGAACACAGGCCTCCCGTATAGATAGCCTCATTGAGGGGATTTTACCATATTTGCCACGTTTAGCTGGCGGATTAACACCCGTTGTTACTTTGAGTTGTTATTAAGAAGACGCTCTTTTCCATCTTCTGTTTCAGTTTCCCTCTGTCTTCTTTTATGACACCCAAAGGACGATATGACGTAGTAGACCAAACCTATTCCGAACGTATTCTTGCACCGCCAATACCATTGATTTATATATTACACTAGATTAGTAATTACTGCGCCAAAGCGTTGCCACTGCACATATGGCTACAGCCATATGCCTAGCTAACGTCAGTGCAGTGTTCAATGTGACGCCGACAGAGTTGAGCCGAACGATCCGCGACAAAAAATGGGTAAATGCGTAGTGAAAGAATGCGATTCAAGGTTACAAAAACATAATAAATCAAACGAAATCATTTTCCACACATAAGTTTTAGTTCGTGTTTTCATATAAACGTAAAAACCTCAAATAATTAAATAAAATTATCGAATATTGCGATTTAGGTTAAATGTAGCCACTTTTCCGCATTTGTGATTTGCCAACATTAACGGGAGATATAATTAATGAAGTAAGTTAATGTGTTGCCTCTGATTTTAAATATTTTGGAAATTGCAATAAAAACTACGTTTTAACTTTCATACAAAATAATTAATTATTCTTATTTTAGTTTATACATGAATGATCTATTAAATGTATTTTGTTACCTATTTTATATTAATAATTTTATATTGATTTTAATTCTATTTTTATACAAATTTTATATTTTATATAAATTATATTTTATTACCTAGGTATTTTATATTGTTTGATTTATTATTACAATAAAAATACCTATAAAAATATGTTTTATTTCATCAGTTATGCTAACTTCTATTTATCTGATAAGAAAATATACTTTTTTAAAATAAAAACAATTATCTGCAGCTTAAAAAAATCCTTTTCATTGCGTATTATGGGTTAAATTTCATATAGTAAGCCACACCAACCCGCCATTGCATGTTTGGTGTGTTTATCTTTATCTAATCTTAGCGACGGTATTGTTTTCGCAACTTGTGTAAGTGAGACAGATATATGTTTATTTAAAATGTTTAGTAATTTCAAAGCTACGTCGTCGCGGTTGGATAGTGGTTACACTTCTTTCGACGCTCGGTAATGTTGTTTGCTCTTCTAGTTTTGTATAACTCAATGGCCAATACACGGTGCATTGCACTAATATTATAAAGAGGAAAAATTTGTTTGTTTGAATTGAATAGGCTCCTAAACTACTAGACCGATTTGAAAAATTCTTTCATCTTTGGAATCCTACGTTATCCCTGATGAACATAAGCTATGGTATATTTTCAAAAAGTTAGGAATCCGTACGAAAACTTCGTTAATGTAAATGTAACCCACGGCGTGAATAAAATACCAAAATAATCCTTATATTGCATACGCTGCGGAAACTATTGACAATAGAGCAAAGTGATGTACTTCCGTTTTATAGAAGATATCAATATCTACAAAAAAGTCCGCGATACCATATGCCTAACTATTGCAGTCTGGTTCGACATCCCTGCTCTAGATACTTCAGAGCGAAACACAGCAATGCAAGTACAGCTATTTGGCGTCAGAAATAGGTACCCAGACGAAGCACAAAAGGAGTCCCACGATCTACATGTGTATGAATTTAAAAAATAAAATTAAAATGATAATAATGAAATTTGACAACCCTATTCCTTCGAAATTACGTAAATGTGTTCATTTACGTTTTCAATGCATCATTGTATTAATAATACTCCAAAACCAACTGAGAGTTATGACTTATATCTACTTCTGGATAGAAGGTCTATAATAATAGCCGTTTATTTCTCAAATAATATTGACATAATAAAGTATAACATGTGGAATAATATGGATTCGTCAGCTAAAACGGACAGTTCATGTCCTTTTTTTTAGGGTCGTGGGACGGGGTATTTAATTGAACTGATTAGTAATCTAATAATAATAAATACATACCGGAAGTCACACTCGTCTCTCGCGAATTCAAACTATTGAGACACAAATATATTTACTGATAAGGCCGTGCATTATAATAGACAGGATATTACGCTACATGACAAAAGAAACGAGTAAGTTTATTTTATAGACGTTGATATAGCAAATAGTCACAATTTGACCTCCACCTACAATGAAAACGTAGCCAAATACACTGATTGAATACTTAGAAAATAGTCCGTACCTACGTTCCTGTCTAAAGTAACAGGCCGCGAAAAAGGTGTAATACCTCAAAAACGAGAGAAAACTAAACAAAAATTATAATTATAATAATAATCTTTATATATTAAATTAATTTCTAATAATCGTTTTAATTTAATTAGTATTGTTTTCCCTTTCATTTCTGTCGAATTCCACGACCAAAATTAGGCCTCCACATTATGCAAGCACTCTATACAAGCCGAATTTCGGTCACGGCTCACGGTGGCCAGTCCTACTGAGACCAGCCGTCTAAGCAAGCCTTTTTTATACTCCTAGTGCCCGAGTGTATGTGCAAGCACAGGTGCACTTTTTATTCCCTCACTGTCACCATCCGATGCGACGATTATTTCTGTTGCTAACCCCCACATGGAGTCGGGTAATTGGTAATAGCTGCTCGCTTGCTTCTGGCAATACAATGATCGTTTCCAATACGAAAACTCGAACTTTGCGTTGTTTCCAAAACTTATTTTTTTTATTAAACGACGCTAAACTCTATTTTAAAGAAAATCTTTTCAAAACTTTTTTAAAAGATAGTCTTAAAGATTATCTAATATCTGGACGCAAGTTTGTAGCTTCATACAACTATTTTTTTGTACCATTATGAAGTGAAGTTTGAAGTCGCCATTTTTAGTGGTGAAATAATGTACCGTGGGTAGAATCTTTAATTTTTTTTAATGAAAATTTTCTACCACAATTGATATTGTTTCTAGTTTAATAGTAAAAATACTTATTCTAGTTTATAAAAATGATGAAAAACTTTATAGTTATCGCGCAAATTTTTTTCACAATTTCACGTTGTTCGTCTGAAACCGCCAAAATACACTCGATCCTCCCGATTAAACTAGCTTATCTATGGCTCGATCTTAACTTCAGTCTCATATAAAATGTTATATTATACACACAACTTTTGTCAAAAAAATGAACGCTACTTTGTTCCTTAACTTATCGTCTACACAAAACATAAAGAAAATTACGCTAGGCCACTCGGATCGATCGTAAATCAAGTTATAATTAGGGCGGCCACACTGAGTGTTTTATGTCAAATTCCATGAGCAAAGTTTGACGGTTTCTTTGGAATCGAAAGCAAGCGAGTGGTTAGTAGCCTGTCGCCTGCCATGTTGGTTTAGTAGTCGTAAGATTGTTGATAAAGTAGACCTGGATTCAAAATCCGGGTCGGGTGTAAATCATTTATTGTGTTTTACTGCCAAGAAACTCTTAGTAGCTGGCCGGAGTCAGGAAGTTAGCAATGTTTCACCCCCGTAAGTACGTAGAGCCATTGGTCCTGCGTCTGATCTCTTTCCGGTTGTGTTTTCTTAGATGTGTATTTCACTTATTTTATTTTATTTTTGGTAACTTAATACGGTATCCCTACACTAGGATTTTTTCCTATATCGTATTCATGGCTAATAGTAGATTTTTTTTAAATTCTAAGAAAATTGAAAATTTTCAAAAATCGTGAAGTTATGGTTTTTACCCCATTTTTCAAAAATTAAATTTTTATCAAATCTTGACGTTTTGAGATCACAGGAAGCCTCCTTGACAATTTTTCGATAGTGTATGTATGTATGTGTGTGTGTGTGTGTGTGTGTGTGTGTGTGTGTGTGTGTGTGTGTGTGTGTGAGTGTGCGCGCGTGCGTGCGTGCATGTGTGCGTGCGTGCGTACGTGCCTGCGTGCGAGTGCGCGTGCGCGTTCGCGCGTGTGTTTGTGTGTGTGTGTGTGTGTGTGTGTGTGTGTGTGTGTGTGTGTGTGTGTGTGTGTGTGTGCGTGTATGTGTGTGTGTGTGTGTGTGTGTGTGTGTGTGTGTGTGTGTGTGTGTGTGTGTGTGTGTGTGTGTGCATGTGTGTATGTAAACATCTTATAAATTTCAATAGCTTGAACAATTGAAATGAACTAAACGGAATTCCAAAGCGTTTGATAAAACTTAGATTTCCTATAAATTTTAACTAATTCTGACCGGTACATTTTAAGAAATCTCAAAAATAAATTTATAAAAACCGTTTTTTTTTAATAACTTTTAAACGTTTTCATAAATCGATTCCAAAAACTAAACAGCTTTTAACCTTGAAAAACACGTCGATCGCCGCTAGTCCGGTCAAAATAAGTTGATTCGTTCGTGAGAAATTCGTAAATTGGAAAATCGTTAACGAAACATTTTGATTTTTTTTAATTACTCTGTTATTTCATATTCGACGTCATAATTTGGTGAAATTTGGAGCGCTTTACATTTGAAATTAGCGGGAAGTTCCGGGGATGGCTGGCAGGGTCAACCAATTTTTTAATTCCGTTTAATTTATAAACAAGATAAAAATCTGCAGCTTTACTGTCGCTGGTATTATTTGATAGGCGATTTCGTATTTGAGACAAAATTAACAGAAGATAACCCTGCTGACTATAGTCTGCTTGGTAGTTTAGATAATGTCGAGTCCCACTACAAGTTAGTGTCAAGAGTAACCAAGAAAAATAGCGAAATCAACAAAGCTCAATCCTTCCCGTTTAAGTATCTTTATCTGTACATCTATACAAATAAATAAAATTGAAGTATCATTTTATAATGTCAAAATAACATCTTTCTAAAAACAATCGTACACAACAAATTTTTACATAACCACAACCAAATTTGTACATTAACCACATCATCTCTACCACGTACCATCGTAAGTCACTCGCGTTTGAATCCACTTAATAATGCAGATACCTCCGTACAACTACGTCAAGTTGACAGAGTAAAATATCTAGGAGTTATAATAGATAGCACTCTAAGTTTTCATGAACACGTTAATACCCTTAATAGCATACATATATTGTAGTTTACACAACTTGTAAACTTATATACGTATTTAAAACTTTGAGAGATGCGGCGGATGAGAAACTAAAGTAATCCGTCTATTTCACCTTGGTCCAATCTCTATTAACATAATATGGTAATACCTCCTGAGACGGCGCTCCAAAATTAAAAATGCTTCAATTAAAGAGAAAGCAGAGAATCATCTTAAGGGTCTCTTTTTCACTGCCGTATCAATATCCTACAGAGCTCCTATATCAAGAGTTCAAAATATTAACTGTGCGGCAACTGTTTATACTAAAAACCTTACTAAAACAACATGCTCTATTAAAATACAATCGCTCACTCTCCCGAGGTAAAAGGTTTTAACCCCGTGGGCCGCTGTCATATAAATCTATCGATCAAATTATCTAAACGTTTATTTGGTTACCTTGGAGGTTTTCTATCCAATAAAGTAAATAAGATTGTTCCTATATTTAACGTTAATAAGACTATATGCAAAAAGAAAATAACTAACTGGCTCCATGAATTAAATTATGATGAGAAAAGTTACTCACTAACCCTAACTAATTACTAACCGTATTAAAGCTAAATACTAACTCAACTCTAAAGTTACCAGTGTAAAATTGCAGCTTAATGCTGATGCATTAAACTGCTATATTACGCTGGTATTCTGTGAGAGTGCGTGTCGTGGTCCTTCCCCGGTCGAGTCAACCCATTCATATTACAACCATAACATATCTGTAGCATGAGTCTACCACATATAATGTCGTACAATGTCGCCTCTTTAAAATTAGGTATTCATCGCATTTGATCTCGAAATGTAAACATCGGTTGATCTTGACCTATTTTCCTAACTGAAATATAACTTTATTATTCGGCCGTTTATCAACACGGCGTCTACTCTAACTGATACTAATGGAGATGTTTATTAATCTATATTAATATGCGAAGGGAAAACTTTGTACCCTCTTTTAAGAATATTACGTGCAAGTAGTGTGAGTTTTAGCTCTTTAGTTGTTTTAGTTAAAGTTTATATAGAGAAGGAGTGCAAAAAGATAAATTTATTTTAAAACTAGCTGGACCTCGCAACATCGCCAGCGTGGAATTCATTATGATTGGATTTCATGGGATTTAATTTTTTTTGCGCGGAAGCTTAAGGGGAAATATAACCTCAAATGGCTTAGCAAGATCCTCCGTTATGCCGAAAATATTGCAGCATTAATTTTGAAATAAATATTTAGTAAAGTTGAGGATTAATGTTAAGGACTATGTTAGACGAAAACACGATTCCGTAAAATTTTCTCGATAGAAAAAAAATCCAATGTTACATCCAAAATAAACAATAAACCGCTGTTATTCATAAAATACTTTAAATAGGATCATGAAACTTTGGATACTAACTGAACTAACTATAAAGCAGTGCTTATGTTATTTACTTTTTTTAAATACCATTATTTTCCCTGTAAAAAGAAATTACCTAATCTATCGGCGACTTGAAGCTTGATTCCTGCCGCCCGGTCAGTTCGGTTCGGCCTTTGAAGGGGGAGGTTGTGTCGCTTACGATCAGAATACACATTACGCAACAGGACGACGTAAAATTAAAATGAGAAATAACCGTAATTAAAATAAGAAGCGACTGGGTTGGCGTTAAGAGCATAAATATGATATACCTAATGAAATAAGTATCTAACTACCTATCTACTTACAGTATTAGTGATTACAAACATGTCGGTACATAGCATACGACGCGCGGGGAAGTGGGGGCGAAATTAGAATTTGAGCTGACTTACTATATCCTCTTAATTTTTTTTCTAAAATAATTTTTTAATTTCCCAGTGGGAAGTTATTGTGATGGGGCTGATTTTAAAAATTTGAATAATCAAAATTGGATATCTCCACCATTCAAGGTCTTTAGTCGATTAGTATGGTTTTTAAGGGGATGTGTAAGTCGTGTGGACCCACAGATTAATCTGTGTGTGGACCTTTCGGGTCGCACCTAGACCGCATTTTTTCTAAAGTACTTAAGTTACTCCTTATACCATCAACTATCTGCCAGTGAAAGTCCCGTCAAAAATGGTCCAGCCGTTTCAGAGATTAGCCGGAACAGACAAATAGACAGAAAAAAATTGTTTTTTTTTTTGTTACGAGTATAAGTACCGTACACCTTACATACCTTCATATGCATCTAGTAAAAATCTGTTATTTTGATATTACAAACACACACTTCAAAATTTCGTTTCGTTATGGACTGTCAATATACCGCCGCAGTACCCTAGGGCAATATAATATGACGTCGCGTCGTAAGCACTGGCGCTTTCGAGGTAACGTGCCCTCAATACTTTGATCATGTAATTAAAAACATAATAGCGCCTAGAGATTTAACAGCTTTCACGAAATATTGTTATTACTATTAATTAAAATTGTTATTCAAATAAACTCGGATATTAAGTTTCAAAAGCAACAACATTCAAGTAATAGTTTTTCATATTGAACATAAAACGTGTACACAATAAATACATAAAATGGTGTCGAAAAATGTTGTTGTTGTTGTTGTTTTTATTATTCGCTCGAGAGAGCAGGCAAAGAAACTAAGCCATACAGCCTTGTGGTTTTTTTAATTTGAATATATAGAATTTTGAAGTGTAAAGGCCGAAACCAAGTCTTATTTTTCTTCTTTCCATCTCTTCACAATCCATAAAGGCCGAAACCAAGTGTTATTTTCTTTAATTATTCATATTTACAAAAACCACAAAGGCTAAAGCCAAGTCCTCTTTGTATTATAATCTTTATAAGTTTCAATCCATATAAATTTATCAGTACAGTTTCAAGGTTCCCGCGCTTTTTTTCTTCTTTTCTTCACAATATGCGTATGCGTCACATTGCGAAGCCCTTGGGAGATTTTAACGACAGCTCAACCCAGCGGACAGTTGTCGACGACCGCCACTCAAGTTCATAAGGCGCCTAAGCGATCAAAATAACTTGAGGTTTATATCGACATCAAAGCACTTGTTTCGTCGTTTTCTCTAATAGTTCACACGCGCAGACAATTAATTCACAAAATCACATCACTTTTACGAATTAACGCCACTTCAAACCATTATTCAAGCGACAAAACAGGAGCGACAGTCCGTCCACGGCCAAGTTCCCGCCAAAACTCTGTACTCGAAAAATGGGGATGACAGTTTACTGGATTGCGTTCCATTTTATACAGTAACCAGTATAGCAAACTAAAAAGGAATGGCTTCACAGTATACTGAATTGACGTCACACCTTACGGTGGTCACATTGCATATCGGAACATAACCTAAATTAAATTAAACATAAATGGTTTGCGTTAATACCGCTAATGTAACACATGATTACAGATAACTTAATATTTGGCAGAGTCACATTGTGTACTTTGAATAAATTATCATACTTTGTTCAAGTTTTGACGTTCATACTGTCAACCGCAGAGAAAGTAAAGAGTATATAATCACTATTCATATCTATGTTATTACTCAAAGGTCAATAATAAGTACTTAACCCTTCAATCCCCATAAAAATTCCATGCAGTCGCATGCGTCCGTCAAATCCCGAGCGGTCGCATTCGACCGCACCCACCCACAACGCTTTAAACCATTAAAACTTATATTTAGAGACTACTTTTCTATAAAGAAATTTGGCATTATAAAAGCTTTTTTATAAAAAAAATTATAAAATTTTCTAAACTCAACAAAAGTCTAAATCTAAACAAAAGTCAGGTTTTATTTCATTACAAAAATATTTTATTGTATTTTAATAACAAAAAAATACCAAGCAGATGTCGGCAGCGTGAAAATCACAATTATTTCTATATATTACTTGAAATTATGTAGGTAAAAAGATAAATTATATTCACACAAAAACTTTTATTTAAATTTTATAATAAAACAATATACTAAAACACTAATAAAACACTAGATAAAATCCAAAAATCAACACAATAACATTCACGCGAAAATGGCGTACAAAATGAACGTAGATTATAAATAAATATCTATTAACTAACTGACTTTTTATTCCACTAGAGGATAGAAAATTTGATATTGATTCTATAATGTCAAACTTCTTCATAGGAAAGTAGTCTCTAAATATAAGTGTTTATGGGTTAAAGTGCTGTGGCTGGGTGCGATCACATTCGACCTCTTGAATTTTGACGTATATCACCCCGTTCAAATTTTGACGCTTGGTAGCTTAGAGGTTAATAGTCTGTAGTCAAACAGTCGCACAAAGTAGAGATCTCAGAGTAATTACTAGTATGTATGTAATTACTCTAAGGTAGAGATAGTCGCTTAAAGTAATTACATGCATACGTATGTCACCAAAGCATAGACTTAAAATACTGGCGAAAAAATTTTAAAATGTTGCCAACAAATAATTACTGACAGATTAAATAATCTGAGATTTTTGTGTGATTACAAATCTTCCTCATTCTAATCGTGTAATATAATATTGTACAGTATACTTAACTCCAATTACAAAAATAATGACATACTATTACGAGTATTGCAGTTTTTGAAAATACGAGTAAATAAGTATTCTACTTTTATTTGAAATTATACCAAATTACATAAACATAAACATAAACACTCACGCCTGTCACCCAGAGGGGTAGGCAGAGACTACAGACTTCCATTTGGCACGATCCTGACACACCTCTCTCGCCTCCTTCACATCCATACACCTCCGCATACATGCTCGTCGGTTAAGGGTACTCCTAATTTGGCCCGTTTTCAATAATTCGCCAATTTGGTCGATAAATTTTCGCCTAGGACGTCCCTTTCCGACTCTGCCATTCACTTCTGCAACATAAATTTTCTTTGTCACTCTTTCCTCATTCATTCTTTCCACATGACCAAACCACCGAAGCATTCCTTTCTTAATCCTGGTCACAACATCCTCTTGCAAATTGTATGTGATTTATGGGCAACAACGTGTTTACCTACCGATCGAGCCTCACGAATGTGTACAAGCGCAGTAAAATCAATTAAAATAATGTTTTACCACGCATTTTCAATTTAAAACGTAAAAAGTACAGAATGTTTGAGATTTTTTTTTATTCATGAACGTGTCCAACATGAACGTGTCCAACATGCGAGACGTCTAGTCAGTACTAGTAAAGTGACTAGACCAATGAGAGCTAAAAAAATCTTACGCTTACCAGATGTCGCGAGTTGTAACTGAGGTGATTATATTTATCACGGAAATGATCACACAGTGGCATAATCATATCATAAAGAAGTTGCGTTTCAGGTGTAGGGTAGCTGTCGTGTAAGCATTGTGCTCCCGTAATTTGATCGCTTAAAAATAGTATATTGGACTGTATCATATTAGATTTATCAAAAAAAGTGGATAAAACTCTTCAATACGTGTGTGAGAGTGATATCAAGACATATAATACGCGGATTGGACTATATTATTATTAATCTTACAGTGAACTATCAATAACAATAAATCTGTTTAAATGTGCTATTTGTGTCGCAAAATAATAGTAAATAGATCTAATATACATTGTTAAACAGTGAGACAAATTAAAATAGAAATATAAAACAATAAATACTATAGAAACTTAAAAAAAAAAAAACTAAATTCGCATTTAAAGTGACGGTTGAAGAAAAATTTTCAAACAAATACAAAATACTCATAACAAATCTGTCATTTATATCTGTTCGTAATAGAAGCACTATTTTGAGCGACCTAGTAACACGTCACGGTGGCGTATTGGCTACGCGTTCAAGTTGGGCCACTGAGACCAGGTTCAAATCTAACCTGTACATTTGACTTTTTGTGAATGTTTTAAGTTTCAATTTAAATTCTAAATACTAAAACAAAACAAACACATAATAAAACTATAAATTATAAACTCGACAAAATGGATTTTCTGCAAAATATTACTTTCCGCCGTGCACGGACTCTGTCGGATTCAAATACAAAATATGATAACAGTTATGAACTAAACGAAACACTGGATGACAGCACAAGTAGTTTACCGAATAAAAACGTATTGATCGAAAATAGCGATGAATTGGTGTCTAACTTGAAGGGACGAATTAAAGAACTTTTGTCCGAATTAAATAATGCTCGTCAGGAGATTGAGTGCCTTTCCACAGAAAACAGTAATCTTAAACATATCAATGAAGAGTTAATGAAAAAAAATTATTCCTTAACAAATAACACCTGCAACCAATCACTTAATAAACAAATACAAAATACTACACCTAGTAAAAGAAAACAAAAACAATGTACACATTCACAGTCAAGTGAGAAGTCAACTAAGAATTCTACTATTCAAAGTGAAATAACCATAACAAAATATCCCGTTAAGAAACAAGAAAGCAAATTAGAGAAGGAAAAGGATAGTATAAAGAAGAGAAAATTATGTATTCTAAATGGCTGCAACTACAACGGCACACTAAGTATTATAGAGCGCACATTTGAAGAAAAATTTAACTACTGTCAATTTATGAAACGTAACAGCAGTTTGAAAGAACTCATGTCAGACATCAAGAACAAGATCTATAATTTTGATGAAGAAGATTATTGTATAATTATGATTGGTGAGAGTGACTTTAAAAAGAATGTGGATTCAATTGAATTAGTCAGATTAATTAGAGAAACGCTAATAGAAATAGGTAACACAAATATAATTATATGTACCCCCACATATGTACTAGGAGCCCCTATATATAATTACCGAGTAGAAATATTTAATAATTTACTTTATATGGACATTGAAAATTATAAATATGCATATTTCTTTGATACTAACTACGACTTAACTTATGAAATGTTGTCGAATAAAACAGGTAAAATTAACAGATTAGGTATAAAATGTATATTTGTAAGTATCTTTAAGCGTATTCTTGTTGACTTAGAAACTGAATTCAATTCGCCAACATTAATAACCACTGACAGTGTCAAACAAAACAGTTTTTTTTCGGTCCATCTAGTAATACATCTCTTGATAACACACAACAATTTATATTATTTCACCAGAATATAGCAGGCATATTAAACAAAATAGAGCATTTTGAAATAGTAATGACCGATTTGAGGAAGCATATTGGAGATATAGACTTTATTTGCTTTAGCGAAACCTTTTTAAAATCTGGTCATGAAGGCAACCTACATTTAGAAAATTACAGTTTAGCTGCTAATTTCTCAAGACAGGATAAAAAACGGGGTGGGACATGTATACTAGTAAAAAAAGGTATATATTTTACTCCGTTGTCGGTAATTAATGATTTTGCGACAACATATTGTTTTGAATGTTGCGGTATAGAAGTGCCGAGTTATAATCTTTGTGTAATTTGTATTTATAGAACACCAGATTCCGACACATCTATTTTTTTTTAAAAATCTAGAACTTGTATTATTCAAATTAACTCTTAATAGTAAAAAACATATCGTTATATGTGGAGATTGGAACATAGACGTTCTCAAAGAGAATACGCAGAAAAAGGAATTAATATCAGTCCTCAAGAACTTTAATTTGCTAACTCACATAAACTTACCTACTAGAAGAAAATCTAGTATTGACCAAATAGCCAGTAATATTTCAACCAATAATGTGAATACTAATATACATAACTTAGCTCTCTCGGACCATGATACAGGTCAATCATTAATTTTCTATCTTCCAAAAAATAATAATAATGTTAAATCAATAAAATTTTGGTATGAGACTGTGAGAGATTTCAATGAAAATAACATTAATAAATTTCTAGAATGCATAACAGCTTTAAGTTTTGATGAAGTATACAGAGAAACATGCTGCAACAAGTCGTTTAACGTTTTTCATGACCTTTATACTCTTTTTTTCAAATTGTGTTTTCCCGTAATACGCTTTAAGAAAGGCAATAAACCTGTAAAAAATAAATGGATAAGTAAGGGATTAAAATTATCGTGCATTAAAAAAAGAACATTATATTATAAATATATACATGATGCTATAAGCAAAAACTTTCACAAGAAAAATTATCTTATATATTCTAAAATATTAAAGAAATGTATATCAAAATCTCAACGAATAAATAATGATAAATATATTTTTAACTCTAAAAATAAATGTAAAGCGACATGGTCTATTATAAAACATAATTTTGATAGTTCTGTTGATAAAAGTAATATTGAAAACTTAGTTTACCAAGATAAAACTATTAATAACCCTAATGATATATGTAACCTTATTAACAACTATTTTATTGAACTTACTCATAAAGATAATTTTGATGAATTGAATAATGACTTGAATAACATTAATATTCCCGCTCAAAGAGATAGCTTGTTTTTAACCCCAGTAACCGACACTGACGTTATGAAAATTATTAACACTTTGAATGATACACACGCTACCGGTTATGATGAACTCACAACAAGAATAATTAAATTAAGTGCTAAACATATAGCAATTCCTCTGAGTTACATAATTAATTTGTCGTTAGAACAAGGAATATTTCCTACAAGACTAAAAATATCCGTAATTAGACCTCTATTTAAAAAAGGTGATCGTACAAACATTGATAATTATAGGCCTATCACATTAATACCAATAATGGCAAAAATTTTTGAAAAAGTAATGCATGATAAAATTAGTAATTATATTAATAAGAATAAAATTCTTGTTGACAATCAATTTGGATTTAGAAAAAGTAGTTCCACTACACTAGCTTGCTTTAATTTAGTTAAGCTGGTCACAGAAGCACTTAATAACAAAATGTCGACAATATCAATATTTCTAGATATGAGCAAAGCATTTGACTTTGTCTCGCATAAACGATTACTTTTCAAACTTGAGAGGTATGGAATTAGAGGAAAGTCACATGATTGGTTTAAAAGCTATCTGTCGAATCGCCAGCAAAGAACGTTACTCTCAAAAATAGAAAATAATTCGAAAGTTACATATGAATCTGAACTTAAACCTAATAGTAGTGGTGTGCCGCAGGGCAGCATTCTAGGGCCATTTTTATTCATTATTTATATTAATGATCTCTGTAGTAACCTAAAACATAAATGCACATTGTTTGCTGACGACACTACACTAACCATAAGCTGTTTAAACAAAAATAATCTCGAATTTGAAACTAATAATGAGTTACAAAATGCAGTGCAATGGCTACAAGAGAATAATCTACATGTCAATTTAAATAAAACTAAATTAATACAGTACCAAACTCTAAATTCAAAGTGCCACCCTGTTAAAATACAATATAATAATACTGTTTTGCAACCAGTACAATCTACATTATTTTTAGGTATAATTATTGATGGTAAATTGAACTGGAAAGAACATGTAAATAAAGTGTGTAGTAAACTCGATAAATTTGTATTTGCTCTTCGCAAACTAAGACTCACAGCCAGTAAAGAAACAGTCCTCAGTGCATATCATGGGTACGTCTCTTCAGTACTTCGCTATGGATTAGTTATATGGGGTAATTCAGTGAATATAGGCAGGGCGTTTAAAGCACAAAAAAAATGTATTAGATCCATGTGTGGCGCTAATTATTTAGATCATTGTAAGCCATTATTTCAAAAATTAAAGATACTACCACTGCCCTGTCTCTATATTTTTGAAATATGTTTGTTCGTTAAGAGATATTCCTATCTATTTCCAATAAATGAACGTATTTCCAAGAGGATCCAAGACAGAAACCCAAACCAATTGGTGGCACCATCCCAAAGACTTTATTTGTATAGTCGTAATGCCCACTGCATGGCAATAACAATCTTTAATAAGCTGCCACCACAGATTAGACAGTTGCCTATAAATAAATTTAAACGTGCAATATTTTCTTGGCTTTTGGATATGTGTTTTTATTCTGTTAACGATTTCATAGATTATAAATTTATAAATTATACATAAATGAATGCTCCCAATATTGTATTAATAATAATAATAATATATATCTACAATTGATAATTCCTATATAATGTTATAAATGTATAAATTTGTCTAAATAAGTACTATAAAGTGTTAAATATTATTTTAATTGTAATATTTCTACACCGAATACGGTAGTATATGTGAATCATTCTATAATTTCAACATCTGTAATTACCATATACTAAGAAATAAACGATATTCTATTCTATTCTATTCTATTCTATTCTATTCTATTCATTTTTCTTCACTATTTGCCTATACTACTTATTATGAACAGACTCTGCAAATTTGGCCGATTATTGCAAAACAACCCTATACAACCCTTAAAATAGATATTATCTGTAAATAATAATGGGGAGTTGAAGGTGAAATACAGCTTATTTAAGAAGCAAACCTAAAAATTTTATAAATTACTTTCGAATTTCAACTCCCGGGCGACCACTAGCCCTTCTAATTGTCTCAATCAGTCCGTGAAAATCACATTTTCAAATAAAGTTACAAGTTTTATTCTAGTACATCATACTATCTCAGTCTCATGTCGCTGTATCACCATATCGTCTTGTCGGTTCCGTAAGAGGCGACGGAGGAAAACAAACTAGGAGATTGGCAGCAGCGTCTTCTTAATAACTAATAAAAAAACTGATGTTGCCAACCCGCTTGCCAAGCATGGGATATACCCTATAACTCTACACATATTCGAATAAAACTATAATACACTAGCCGTAGTACTTACTTTTTTGACCAGATTTAGACTTTGTTTTAGCAATTTTTTTCTGGCTTTTGGCACTGGCACAGTACACCTATTAAATTAATGTACTATAAACATTTGTTATGTGCGACAACTTCTTAAAGAGAATGCCTGAAGTGATTAATCCCGCCCTTTTCAATACAATGACAATGAAATAAATTACTTATAAACGTGATAGACCCACGCAGCAGCGAAAAATAAAGCATGAATTGGTTGAACCGAGAAAAGGCCACATTCGCACAGAATACCAGCTTCAAATAGTAGCATTATTGCTGTGTTTCGTATGTAATAAAAGTTTAAAAGAAAATGACTTTTAAGAAAAGTACCTAGATAAAATAATTTCACATTGTGAAGTCGGTAGTAAGGCATAATAGATGAATTTAAAAGCCTTCACTTAAAATTGCGAAATCATTTAATCATTTGTAGCTCTTTGATGTCGACTTTTACTACTGTTAAGTCATTTTTTACCCTTTTAAGTGGACTAAAACTTTCTGGTAAAGCATATCACAATGTAAATATAGTCTAAATTGATACATTAAAAATATTCATCATCATCATCATCATTACCGCCCTTTACAAGTCCACTGCTGAACATAGGCCTCCCCCAAGGTATTCCACAAAACACGGTCCTGAGCCACCTGCATCCATCGACTTCCTGCGTGTCTTACCAGGTCGTCACTCCATCTAGTGGGGGGTCGCCCTACACTTCGTCTACCGGTACGAGGCTGCCACTCGAGAACCTTGTTTCCCCAACGGTTGTCGGTTCTTCGAGCTATATGGCCGGCCCATTGCCACTTCAGCTTACTAATCCGTTGGGCTCTGTCGGTCACTCTGGTTCTACTGCGGATATCCTCATTTCTAAGTTTATCTTAGAGAAACTCCGAGCATAGCCCTCTCCATAGCTTGCTGAGCGACTTTGAGCGTCCTCATACGGCCAGCAGTGAAGGACCATGTCTCAGTTCCATATGTCATCACTGGCAACACGCACTGGTTGTACAACTTAGTTTTCAGGTTTTGAGGTATACCTGACGAGAATATGCGTTGTAATTTCCCGAACGCTGCCCAGCCGAGTTGAATCCGTCGATTGACCTCTCGGTCGAAGTTGGACTTACCTAGCCGGACTATTTGTCCCAGGTAAACGTACTCGTCAACAACTTCGAGCTTAGTGCTCCCAACAACTACCGGCATAGGTGTGACATGGACATTAAACGTGATCTTTGTTTTGTCCATGTTCATCTTAAGACCTATCCGTTGGGAGGCACTATTGAGGTCATTGAGCATAGTGCTTAAGTCCACTAGCGATTCTGCTATAAGGACTATATCGTCGGCAAATCGAAGGTGAGTGATGTACTCGCTATTGATGTTAATACCGTATCCTTTCCGGTCCAGTAGCTTGAAAATGCCTTCCAATGCAGCGGCGAAGAGTTTCGGGGTAATAACGTCACCCTGTCTTACACCTCTCTGCAGTTGGATAGGTTTCGTACTCTGGTTCTGTACTCGGATAGCCATCGTAGCCCTACTGTACAAACACTTCATCACTTCGATATACCGACAGTCAACTTGGCACCGCTGAAGAGACTGTAGCACCGCCCAAATTTCGACGGAATCAAAGGCTTTCTCATAGTCCACATACGCCAGGCAAAGTGGCAGATTGTACTCTTCGGACTTCTGTACAATTTGCCTAAGGGTATGTATGTGGTCTATGGTACTAAAGCCTTTTCGGAAACTGGCTTGTTCGGGAGGCTGGACGTTGTCGAATCTGCGTGCGAGACGATTCGTAATGACTCTCGAAAACAGCACGTAGACGCGGCTCAGAAGGGATATCGGTCTGTAGTTCTTCCAGAGGGCGTTGTCACCTTTCTTGAAGAACAAGACACGCCTCCGGAGTAGTGCCACCATGGAGGACGGAATTAAAGAGCCTCTGAGGGACTTCAAGTACCGGTTTTCCACCCGCTTTCAGAAGCTCCGCTGTAATTCCATCCTCGCCCGGGGACTTACCGTTTTTAAGGTGCTGGAGAGCCATTCTAATCTCACTCAGACTGAACTCATCGGAATGGTGTCGGATAAGACCCGCTCTTGGATCGTTACTCACACTAGCGTGTGGCTCCAACGATGATGTGTACAGCTGCCCATAGAACCTCTCAATTTCACTCAGAATCTCAGGTGTCCCGGAAACGATGCTGCCACACTCAGTCTTCATTAAAAATATTATACCTTGCTTTTTCTGTTTTCCTCTCACTATGGTGTTTTTTTTTTTGCTAAACCTCCAGCTTGTTTTGTAGTCGGCTTAAAAGTTAAAATCATAAGCCCTCACTCATGGGAACAGGCCTTCTCTTTTTCTGAGATAGTTTTAGGGCAAGTAAGCCTGGCGCCCCAATGCGTGATGGCGGACTTCACAAGACTTCTAAATACTTATGTTAATTTCTCAGACATGAAAGTTTCCTCACGATGTTTTCCTTCATCGCCCAGCACTTAATATATCATCACTTAAAATTGAAATTAACAATTTCGTATTCGGGAATCGAACCCCGGTTACTGGCGCACAATGAAATTTGCATCTTGCGCTTAGTCCCTTAGCTACAGCGAATTTCGATAAAATTAAATAATTGAAGTTGTATATATTTGAAGCAGTTAACTTTCAATTCCAATTATAGAAGATTATTAATGATTAAAGAAGAGTTAAAAGTTATTTATTGAGACTCCAATGATTGAAATAGTGCTTATTTCCTGCGAAGAACACCACCTGCTCAGTAGCAATAGAGTTGCCAGATAGACGACTGCTAAAATTAGATCTTTTAGTGAAATTCGACTATAATTTCTACGTCGGATAAAACTATTTTCTATTCTTGATACGCCTTATGTACATGCCATAATGACAATAAAACTGATGATAGATTCAGATGATGTACGGCAAGGTTTTGATAATGTGAATAAAATAGTAGAGTTAAAATCTATCTAAATAAAACACAAAAAATGTTACTACCTATGTCCATCATAGACTTTGAAACCATCCAACCGATTTTGATGAAATTTTTGTGTTTTTGAATGGGTCCCTATATAGTTTATATCCACATTTAATATCAAATTGTAGAATCCAATTCCAGATCATTAAGAATTAAATATTCATAACGAAATAGATAATTAAAAAACTGTGTCTTGTTAGAGGTATTTTTTATATATTAGAGGAGGCAAACGAGAATGCGGCTGATATAGACAGATAAATAAAAGCGTTTATTTGTTTCTCCAATCACACACGTAAATTCAGGGGTTAAAATAGATACCAAGCAGATTATTATGAAAAAAACGTTACATAAACTTAAAATCTAAATCTGCATGTATGTTGCAGTTTAACAAATGGGTCATAGCTCAGCGATTAATATTGCTCAGAGAGCAAACACTGATTTTCAGCTATTACCCTCGAGACGGCGAGAAGAAAATGAGCACAATAGTACAATCAGAAAGAAAGTAAAAACATTAATTCGCACATTAATATTCTTGCAGTGTAAATATGTGTGAATGATGGTCCTTTCAACCCTACGATTTACATCTTGGGTTCAATTTAGTAAAAATTACTGAAAGGATGTGTAAGTGTGTACGACTGCGTCTGGTACGCAGTCGTACACATCAAGGTACGACCATGATGAGTTAGTAAAAGAAAAAAGAAAATGACATGGTTTATAGTTAGCAAACGAACTGTTCGGGAATACTTTGTTCTTGTTTATCTAGAAGATATATTTTGAATTACTTTTAAAAGTTGCAATTGGTGTTAAGATTTCTTATTGGTGGTATGATGTTATTCCAAAACTTCGTTGCCATATATCGGAAACTGCCAGTAAATGCCGCTGTTTTATGGCTGTAATACAGGAGTGCTGATCTTGTAGACCTCAATTGTTTTCCAGAATTTTGCTTAGCAAATTTAATCTTTGCATGATAGTACTCTGGTTTTTTAAACTTTATAACACTAAAGACCAGCCCTCATAAATGAAGTTCTCTACGTGAGTCCATATTGAGCATGGAAACGGTGTTCAGTAAGGGAGTAATGTGATTTCTGGTAGGTCTTTCAATACAGAACCAACAACATGCATTTTGCACGCGTTGTATTAGTTGCTTTGTTTTGCTGAAAATCCGAAGTCCATAAACAACATCCCCGTAGTCGAGCCTAGTCAAATATATGACTCAAAAAGAGTAATGCGTGATGGTACAGAAAGTTGGTCACCGATTTGGTATTAAACCTTTAGGCGATAAAAACAGTTTTTTTTTCGGCTACGGCATACCATCAGGTAGTAAATGACTACCACCGCCTATGATCAAATGCAACACCAGTGAAATTGTGGATGCGTTGCCGGCATTTAAAAAAGGAGTAGGCTTTTTTCTTGAAGGTCCCCAATTGAAATGAAATTATAGGTCCGGAACAATCGCTGATTGCAGTTGATTCCACAAAGATGTTGTGCGAAAAAGAAAACTTCTTGTAAATTGCCCAGTGGTGGACCGCCAATCATCTAAATGGTATGGATGGCATCGCGAGTTTTATCACGATGTGCTATTGTAAAATTGAAAACCAAACAATATAATAGGTATAAACAAATAAAATTTAAAAAAATAACACATAAAATAAAGTTTTTTTTTATTTCAAAAATGCCATTAGTGTTAAAACATGAGATTAATTTAAGCGCCATAGCTGGCTTATATGAAGCACATTCAGGAAGTCCAATGTCGATCGATCGAGCAACTGGGGCGGTATATCAGCAATAACGCACGAATCGTCGGCGTCCAAGTGGTGGTGATTTATACATGTAGACTAGTTACTTTGCTACCCACAGATGTACTGTGGGTAGCAAAGTACTAGGGTATGTGATCAGACGATGTCACATACCCTAGTACTTTGCTACCCACCAAGTCAGCAAATGTCAAAGTTGCAGTTGTAGTACAGTATACATGGTAGAGCCATGATGCGGCTATATTATGGTTGTAGCACGAATTGGTCAGCTCGATTGGGGTAGGATTACGCTCTCACAGAATACCAGCGTATAATAGCAGTTTAATGTTGCTGTTTCGTATGGTGAGTGTAGACATCTAGAGACCCCTTTTACTAGAAACGAGGCATTCCATCTTATTTCTCAAGAGTGATAACGCATTTTGATGTAGATGTCTATGGGCTACAATACTCACTTACCATCAGGTGGACTGTGAGCTCGTTTGTCACCCTTCTATAAGAAATGTACTTGGTATTGCACATTAATTAGTACGTCACTCACGAGAAGGCGTAATAAAAATCAGCTTCGTGGATAATACAACGAAATTATGCTGAGTGTAGTACTTTTATAACGAACCCGCGCCATAAACCTTGCGATTATATTGCTTTCATTTTATTTGGTTAGATTTAGTTTTAAGTTAAAGTTGTTTAAGAAATAATACGCACACCTCCGCTCAATAAAATAAAATGGTGGGATGTTTAGTGTAGTGGTGTTGGGAGTAGTGGTGCTGGGATTAGTGATGACGGGATTGGGGCACGTAATTGAGGCAGGGCGGGAGATGCTCTTAAAACGAGATAAGGCACATAATTTTATTTTATTGAGCGACTGTGTGATGTGATTTCCGTAAAGTAACGCCTGATTATATTAGATTTAGTTTTTCTTAGTTCTGTAGTTATAAGTTTATTAGTCTACAAGCTGTTTGTTTAATTAAATACATTTTCTTTCTTTCTTTCCATCATGGTTTTATAACGCTCTCCATTGATGGTAGCCTTCTGGCCGGTACCATATTAAAGAAATTTCGGTTGATTATTCCACCTGTCCATAAAGCACATAAAACAATAACTTTTAATGGATGTACGGGTAAGGGCGTTTCAGTAAACGCTTTTAGGTTTTCTCTATTTAAAATACGGTTGAAACACGCTCGCACATACAATACTGCTGTTTTGTAAGATGAGTATAGAGGACCAGAATTCCTTTTAACTAGTAACGAGGCATTCCATTTTAGTCCAGAAGGATGGCGACGCATCTACATTTTGATTCTAAATCGATGTACGTATTTAGTATGGTGAGTGTAGAGAACCGAAGACCCTTTTTACTAGAAATGGGGCATTTCACCTTGGTCGTCAGTGGTGACAACGCATCTGCATTTTGATTCTTAATTGAGTATAAATGTAGAGGATAAATATCTATTGTCCACAGCCTCAACTTACCATCAGATAACTGTGCGCTCGTTTGATTTGTTTTAATCATGATTTCTTTTATTAAGATATCATAAAATAACACTTCAAATCACTTACATTAACCAGAATGTTCAAAATCACCATCTTTATCATACGAAAACAAAAGAAAATGATCGAAGTTATGTTTATCTGATTTTAACGAGCCTATAAAAAGCATTCCAGATTTTCCATCGAAGCGGGCGACTAAATAAGTTCACAGAGACGTTATAACCTTCGATTTGCTAGAACATAACGTGTAATATCGAAATTCAAATAAGAACATTGTTATTTAGTGGGTTACTACTCGATTTATATAGAATGTAGGTAAATAGTGCTTGGTAGATTAGTCTTATTAAAGTCTGGATAAGACGATGGCAAGAGACCCGACGATATGACTTTGGTCCCTTGGGGTTGTGGGTAGAGCTACTTGCGTAGACGCCTCTCATCTCAGAGGTACCTCGTTTAGGACCGCAGCGGCATTGGAGGCAGCTCAACTAAAGGCGCAAATATGAATCTCTATTGGTGCCATGTTCTGTAGAGACTACCAGCCCGTGAGGTCTACGTGTGGTGAGTAAAAAAGGAACTGTATCTGCGACTTGTCATCGCTGCTGCTGATAAAAGGGCTGGTTCTTTTCCCGCTCAAAGGCTGAGTAAAGCCATTCTGCGAGGAAACGCAGCCAGCGTTCTTGGCACAATACCACGGGGAGAGTATGATCATTTAAGATTTTAGTTTTTTTTATAATTTTTTAATACTGTGTATATCTCATGTTAAATTGTTTTGTAAATATTTTTTTAACTTTTATTTTTTTTAAATATATTAACAATGCTATAAACATTACTAATATTCCCCTTAACCACTCGTGGTAAGCTTAAATTGCTTGTGTTACGAGTGGTTCACACCAGTATTCGAATAGCGGATTTGAACCCACGACCTTTTCGAGTTCGCGGTCCGCGCCCTGCCATTAGGCTACTGTCGTTTTTTTAATAAATGAATAAAATTAAAGTTTTTGGTCAAATAAACACATCTAGTGCTGTTTCCATCACAGTCACTTTGACTTAAAGTGATAGAGACGGCACGAGAGTTAATGGCGTATTAACATTGAACAGCGTTTGAGTATTTGGGCCTTAGAACACAGATTAGAACGAACAAGTATCTCTTTTGATATATATACTATCAAAAGAGATACCTGTTCGTTGTATAATACCAACTTACTTGAAAGGTAAGTGTTCACACTTAACAAGGTTTACTTTTATAACCTGTATGGGGCGCTATCGTAATATCATTTTATTCATAAAATAATATTTTAATTACGAATAGTGTATTATGTGTCAATTTTAATTTGATTATTTTCAATAGAAAGTGTGATTTAGTAGCCTACACGACGTTTGTATTTAGTAAATTAATAAAAGTTTCTTCTTTTAATATAGTATAAGGGTGACAAGATAGAACACTGCTGGCTGTGGCCCATAGACGTATACATTTATCCTTTACTAAGAATCAAACAGATGCATTGTCACCCCTGAGAACTAAGATGGTGTGTCTCGTTTCCAGTTAAAAGGGTCTCCGGTTCTCTACACTAACCATACGAAACACATCAGCATTGAGCTGCTATTTTATGTTGGTATTCTGTAAGAGCGTGGTCTTTCTCCAGTCGAGCAGACCCATTCGTGCTACAACCATGACATAGAAATACTAGAGATTCTAAATCAGATCACGTAAATCAACCTGAATATTCAAAATCATTGCTTTCATAATATAAAAACAAAATAAAATAACAGAAGTTATTTTTATCTGATTTCAATGAGTCACGCACAAATACGCACTTTTAGACAGTCGCATAAATAAATTCATGGTGACGAAGTAATAATACCTTTGATTTGCTACAAGAAAACATTTAATTAAGACCAAACATTTAAGAAAAACCTTAATAGGTTCCAATATTTAGCTTTCAGATTCTTAGCTGAAACTATTGTCTCGCCATTATTCACACATTGTGTTCGTTTCCACGTATCTCTTCTATCACAAGGACGCTCTATTTGTAACACCCGTTAAAGATGTAGAGACATTTGATTTGTAGAGTTGACGTAACCAAATCTTAACCATCTTGGAAATCGTTCAAGTTCGTTGAAATAAAACGATTAGTTTTATTCTAAGAGGTTTATTTTTATTTTTTACAAACAACTTTATTTGTCAAACGTTAGTTTTACTTAGTAGTTAAACTATACTAAACTGTAATTTTAATTCAACGTCTCCGTGGCGCAGTAGCTTAGCAATAAGTTGCAGCGCTAAGGGTCGTGGGCTCGAATCCCGCACATATCTAGTATTTATATGGCCTACGAATAATTGTTCCGCGTCTGGCTGATGCCAGAAAAAATCCTGGTGTGAAGGTAACTTTTTATTTAAATCCTATAGTATCCAATATCCAATCCTATATGTATATAAATATAAATATATATATATATATATATATATATATATATATATATAATGTAGTGCTCAATAAAACTACTTTTACAGATTTGATCACGTTTAATTTAATTAATTTTAATTCCCGTCGTTTCTGGTGCTTTCCAGTATCCACGGTCGCGGGGAACTGAGGTGATTGACGTCTCGATCTCAGTGCTAACCCGGAGTACCTTCAGCTTTTAGTTATTACATTTGATCCGATATACGCAGAGTGAACTTACTGTGTCTTGAAGTCTTGCAGTGTTATACTTAGGTTTAGTTTTAATTTTATTAATTACAGGATTACAAGCAGCTGTTATTACTCACTCTCCTTCTCTATTGAAATTGGGATGTTCATTAATTTCAATGGTCTCACTACCGTATACCGATAAAATCCGTAACAGAAGTTTTAAGAAGATGTTGTGGCCAAGATTAAGAAAGGAATGCCTCGGTTGCTTGGTCACGTAGAAAGTATGAACGAGGGAAGAGCGACAAAGCGGTAGAGTCGGGAAGGGACGCCCTAAAGGCAGGTTCATCGACTAAATTGGGGATATTTTGAAAATGGACCACATGAGGAGCACTTTTAACCAACGTGCGTGTATGCGTAGATATATGGATGTAAAGGAAGCGATAGAGGCATGTCAGGATCGTGCCAAATGGAAGTCCGTAGTCTCTGCCTACCCCCTCTGGATGATAGGCGTGAGTGTTTATGTTTTAGAAGTTTTATGTGTAGTGATCGCGTAAATATAAGAAATCATAATATAGCGTGCTCACTACACAACATGATAGAGTCACGTTGCAACGCAATATGGCTGCTGCACGAATGAATCGCACAGAATAGCCGCGTGAAATGTGAACTGTTCAGTTACTTAATGCGAGTGACGTAAATCGGGTAATATACCATTTTAGTACACATCTGTATTTTGATTGGAATCCTTTTTTATATAGAATAAGGGTGACAAACGAGCACACAGTCCACCTGATGGTAAGTAGTTGCTGTGGCCCATAGACATCTACATCTATCCTCGATTAAGAATCAAAACACAGATGCGTTGTCACCACCGAGGACTAAGATGGAATGCCTCGTTTCCAGTAAAAAAGGGTCTAATTGAGAATGAGGAGGAGATGTATATGACTCGTAGCATTAATAAAAGTGATATACATTCTGTAAATACCATAAAAAACACAAGCTATATAGTTACACCAGTTACTCGACTCCATCATGGGAAAATGTGTACGCTTTTACAACAAATATATTTCAGAAAATATACAAGGTTACCAAGTTTAAATATTTTAGTAAACAAAACCTATATAAAATGTGTTATTATAATATAAATGAATATATGATTGATATGCCCTGGGAATGAGGTGGTCGCTTTCAAGCTGTTCCTCAAATAAATTTGGTAATTAGTTTGTTCAACTAGTATTTTACTGTAAAATTTTACTTTGAAAACACAAGTCCTGTTAAGTTTGTTGCTAGTTCTTTTCAGAACTGAGGTTTTCGAACCAGTGTTAAAATTTAAAAATAACCTTCAATAAGAATTACTGTCATCGGGTGGACTGGAATAATTGACGGAAATAGGATATGTTTTCGCACACACTATGCATATACTACAAGACGGCCTTTTTAATTATAATAATATAATAATAATATTCCACAACTATCACACAACGCCATCTAGTCCCAAGCTAAGCAGAGCTTGTGTTATGGGTACTAGACAACTGATAAATATACTTATATATTTCTAAATACATAAATATTATAGATATAAATTACACCCAGACACAGAACAAATGATCGTGCTCATCACACAAACATTTGTCCTGGGTGGGAATTGAACCCACGACCTCCGGCATAGCAGTCAGGGTCACTAACCACTAAGCCAACAGGCCAGTCAAAGTCAAAAAAAGTCAGTTAAAGATTAATAAATATTTGGTGTGTGTACACAGAGAGAAATGTAATAGGAGATGGCATGTGCATCTTCCTGATACCAATTCAAAATCATAAAAAGTCTGTGTTTATCAACCCTTCTGCCAAGCGTGGCAACTATGGTAAATATCCCCTATTAAGTTATATGTACTATGTAATTATAGTAACAAAATTATTTATTGAATAAAACCATATTGATACTACAAAGTTGACGCCCTGATTCAGTTCCTTCCCATATCCACAAAGTTACAAATACAAAATGGCTTATCAGCTTAACTAATGCATATAATTTGCACTTAGTACAGATTATTTACAGATGTGTATATATTTCACTTCCCAAACACAATACACGAACGTATGTCGGCTGCTCACTTTTATTTATACCACACAAGCATAAAACAGTATTATGGTTCTGAGTATATTATTATGCGCTCCTAATATTTTCGATTAATTAAGTATTTAAAAATGATTATTTTTCTTTATCCACTGACGCGTCGTATCGCTACGGAAGCACGAAGGGAAAAGGGAATGAATGAAATTTCTAGTTATAAAACTGCATTAAAGATTGTTTTCCATTCACTTTTACCTTCACATTCACACTAATATAATAGTAACGTATATATAAAAAATATTTTACGAACGTCTTACAATTTCTTTATCCACAATAAAACCCATCTACGAGTAAAATTAACCGGAGCCACTTCACAACTATTCAGGAATTCATAGGCCTTAAATCAAATAAATCTTTTAACAAAATACACGCAATGTGTGTAGACCGCATATCTCAACGGTTGCTCCTACCTGTTCATTGCGTCGTGGATTCGAATTCGAAAAAAGTCCTTATATAGCCTTAAAGGGTTAGTGATTTTTGATTTCACGTTTCAGAATGACTTGTTGAGTTTTTGCAGCTGATCCATGATTTGGTTTCACGTCTGCTTGATTGTATGAAATCATCATGTAGGCTTCCACTACCTTCTTCTCATGTTTTTCTATAGTCAACTTTGTACATTTTTCTGAATAAATAATCCTCTCCCTAATCTTATTTTTTTAAAGCAGTATGGAGTACATAATTGTACAATCAAGTAGATGCTGTTGCCAATGGCACCAAAGCATCTTCAAATCAAATGTCAAAAGGAATCAAAATGCAGATGCGTTGGCACCTTTCTAAAATAGAATGCTTTTTTTTAGTAAATAGGTTCGCGTTACCGGTCACTGCCCGTTCCAAGCCGTCAACCGTTACCCAACGCTATTATATTTTTTTAAATAAAACAATATCTTAAATTCTAGCATCTAAATCACCATGTGATGGCGCCGTAAGGTAATCCACACCTTCATTTTGAATCGTGGGTGTCGTAAGAAGCAAATATATTATCCAGAAAGATCTCATGAGTTCCAATTGATGGCGATTTAACCATCCTGTTTCCGCCAGGCGTAAAAATACCTAGATCAGCGACGGTAAACGGCGTCAAAGTGCGAGACTGCTTCTGCGATCGTGAATCCAAGGTCAGTGATTAAGGGAAATTTCCGCTTAAACAAAATAGTTCCATATCCTAAAGTAAAGTATAATAAATAAAACAAAGATGCAGCGACCACAAAATAGTTGTTCATTTTATCGACCGGGTATCTTTGCGATAAATGTGAGTAAAAATATTTAAAAACAAGTCTGTTAAGTGTACATATGCGTTACCATATGCTTTCTTCTGATACAAGTATTTTAATACTTAATAAACAATCTCTACATTTTTTATAACAAATTTATTGTTAAACTTAAAATAGCAGTGTAATACTGCTTGCGCTTCGTATGGTGAGTGTAGAGATCCGGATACCCTTTTTACTGGAAACGAGGCATTCCATCTTAGTCCTCAGGAGTGGCAACGTATCTGCGTTTTGATTCTTAATCGTGCATAAATGTGGATGTCTAGGGGCCACAGCATCCACTTACCATCAGGTGGACTGTGTGCTCGTTTGTCACCCATATTCTATATAAAAAATTACCCGACTGCCAAAGAAGAAGGGTAAGGTTTTTCGTATGAATATATGTATTGTCTATTACTTCCTTGGCAGTTTCTGTAGCCTAAACGCTACGAGCACAGTGCTCGGAGACTTGATGGGTTTTAACTTTTAACATAATGTGGGTGTCATTGGAAATGTTTTCGTTGTAAGAGTGACATAGGGTATAAAAGTTTCTCTTTTTCAGTTCACAAAAGTGTACTGAGAAGAGTCAGGTTTTTTAAACATAGTTTTAACCTTTCGGCATGTTTTTTTTAAATGTTTACAAATTTGTTCACGTGTCTGGCGCCAGGGTAAGACAAGAATTTACGATGCACCGTTATACCGCGCGATCTTTCAAAGATGTAACGTATTGTGAATAGACAGTATTCCATTCCATCAATGCACAACTTGCCCTATCAATATACAACTTAGATAAGAACGCTTATCTCATATCTACTACATTTCAATTAAGCAACGTATCGATTTATGTGACCTTCGGGATGTTTAGCTTTGTGTGACGAACCATATAGTACAGGATAGGTTCAAATAATTTTAAGCTCACCAGATGTATTAGGAAGTTATTTAAATCTTCTAATTTTAGGAATATCGAGGGTTTGATTGAGACATTTCTCATCTAACGCAAAGCATATAAAATACTAACTGGCCAGGCAGACGTTGTTCTGCCCTTTTCGACAACCTTTTGTCTGTACTATTAAAAATCCTCAAATTCGCAAGAAAAATTGTGAAAAAAAAATTGCGGGTCAATCATGTGAAAAAAAAACTATCCTATCTCTCAAGTTGGACCAAACTGCACACGGTGTGCAAATTTGATTAAAATCGGTTAAGTAGTTTAGGAGTCCATCGCGGACATACAACGTGACACGTAATTTATATATACTGTGCCGGACGGGCAAAACTCTCCGGAGTAAATGTTGTCGAAGATACTTCGCGAGTCGCTCACGTCCTACACCTATAGGTTCCGGTGGGTACTTTCACTGCCGTCTTTGTGGGTGCCGCTGAAACATTGCAGACTGAGGTTCAAATCAAATGCACGATTAACAAATACAAATAGCAAGGTAGTGGAAATTTTATAACTATTGACCAAGGTTGTTGAACTACGGTTGGTCACTGTATATTTCAAAAGATTTCTTTAAATTGTACGGTGGTATCAAATATCTATACTGGTTTTCTAACACTACTGACTAGCAGCTATTATCAACTAAACTAGCTGATTTTATCACTTGTGTAACTGTGGATATCAGTTACAACCTTTTTCGGCTAGCTAACACTTTCACTATATGTAACTGCGAATATCAGATACGACCTTTTTCGGCTAGCTAACACTTTCACTATATGTAACTGCGAATATCAGTTACGACCTTTTTCGGCCAGCTAACACTTTCGCTATGTGTAACTGCGAATATCAGTTACGACCTTTTTCGGCTAGCTAACACTTTCACTATTCACTATATACTGCTATTAGTCACTTCAGCTACCACCGGATACCACTCACTTTACTTTACTTGTCACTGGTAGTTCCTCACACTACTACGGGTACTGGGTCCCGAGCCTCTAAGGTAGACTTTGGCAATACTTTGCAGTGAGCCGCTTGCCATTTTCCGTTTTGCCTCTTTATTGCATAAACTTTTCACTATACAAATGGCATAAATTGCAATATTTTCAATACAAAACTAATTGCTACACTAACATGCTATACATCAATAAATCGGTAGTCTTGTACTTTATCAGTATATCATAAAGGTTACACAAAATTTTTTTACATACATTATAGAAATTTATTAAACGAAATGTCCCAAATTTTCATAATATTTGGGTACATTAATTCTTCGATTTTTCTGTAACTACGAAATGCGTTTAATTAAAAAAATATTCCAAAACTTCCTTAATCTATAAGCCATATTATGCTAATTCAATGTCATATTCACAACTCTTTTAGAACATAAAATTATTTTCCTTATTTTTAGTATGAACTATTACGCAGTTAATTAAAAACTTTTAGAGAGTTACACGATAAGACGCGCTGTGATTGGTCGATTTTTCTTAATATAATAAAAGTTGTTTATATTACTTGTTATCAAAACGACATTCTATACAAATATACTAAGAGTTGTAAACATGCTACACAACAATATTAATACACGTTTTCATCCAGTTTTGTCAGTAATTTCATTATTAATACAAAAAACAATATTCTTTTATCACTTCGTTTCTTAACGTTGTTAGGCCGTCGCGAACATATACTAAGATATGTAACTTATCCTATTCCAGAAGGAAACCTCATTACTACTACTACGAAATCTAATGATTTCTTATATTTACTAACTAACTTACTAACTTCTTATATTTACATAATTATAATCTAAAGGTAGTCGTGGTTAACTATGTTACTACTACTAACGTCGTATCGTCGTACTAACTAACGTCGAACACCTCAGTCGCCCCCGTAACCACGGGTTCTGTATAGTGCTCGAAACGTCGGGAATATAAAATATGTTAGTAAGTATACGCGATAAAATCCGTAAAGACTAGTTTTACTATGAAATCTGTCAATTATTTCATCTCATCCCAAAGATCCCTTATTTATGGTGAGCTTTCACAAAGTTTCAATAAGTTTGAATTCAAAATGATTTTTGTATTACGTTTATATGAGCAATTCAACCCACACCAAGCTCTTAAGCAGCTTAATTCGCCGTCAAATATCCATTGACTTCCTATTTTTAGGGTACCTAAAAATAAATAGCTTTAAACCTATAATGAGGCACATAAAACGTTGTAATCTTATAATGAAATATTTAAGAACGTACAATGCACAGTAACCGTGTAGTGGAGGTGTAAAAATATCCACTACCCCATATCCACTACCCCATATCCACTACCCCATATCCACTACCCCATATCATCCTGTGGGTATCGTAAGATTCAATAGAGGGAAACAAATCAGGATTCGTGGTAGAGCCAGGATTCGTCACCTGATACGATGTTGTATACAGCATTTGAGGATCCTGCGTGGAATCTTTCGAGAGTTCTGATGCACCAAGTAACGCGAGCCGATTTTTGCTCTTCACAGAGCGAATGCGGTATCCATCGGGAAAACAACTTTTTTACACCTAATTGATCATGCAAGATTATTTGTATTTGACTCATGCCAATGTCTAAAGTTGCCTGAATTTCGCACAGCATCAACGTTTTCTTGGGTGACTGCAGTTTATGGACGACCTTGACGGGGATCATCACTGAGCTTGACATGTCCATGTTGAAATTCAGCAAACCAGCGATAAATTGTGGTTTTGGATGGGGCTTCATCACCAAATGCAGAAATCATCCGGTCAACACACTGTTTTTGTGTTAAACCACTTCGAAAGTCATGATAAATGATCGCTCTTGAATTTTCTCGAGTCAATTCCATCATAGATTACTGACTATATACTAGAGAAATTCCATTTTCTCAACGACTAAACAAGTTTGACAAAACCTTGTGATAAGACCGAGAATCTTTTTTTTTTAAGAAATAAATGATATTCGATTTCTAAAATCAAGGAGTTTTCAATTAAAAAGATTTTAATATGACAGAAACAGTGGATATATTCCATTCCCGATACTTTTAGTGCAGCCTAGGTATGAACACATTTCGTCCCGTGAAGTTGTAAAAGGCGGCTATGCAAAATTCTATAAAAATTTTGCGATAGATGGCAGTATAATCATCTAGTTTACGCCAACAAATAGACGTAGTAGACGGCTATGTCGTGCATTGGCCTAGCGTTGAGTTGCGGCACCGAGCGTCGCGAGTTCGATTCCCGCACATAACTATTATTCGTATTGCCTACAAATAATTTTACCGGGTCTGGATATTTGTCATTAGGCGTTTTGGTAATGCAAAATTAGCTACCCTAAGATCTTGAATGGTGACAATAAGAATTTTTGTATTTTCATAGATTTTAACGAATAGTATTAAATCAGAAAACAATTATTCTTATCTGCACTTGCACACTTTTCATTGGTAGGGATACGTATCATCATCAACTTTACAATTTTCCCCTTTACATCCCATCAAGAGTTCACCGCTAAACATAGGCCACACAATTCCACACAATTCCAAACATTGCCACATAAGGAGATTATTTGCTATAGTTGCCACGCTTGTTAGGTGAATTGTCAACCGCATATTTTATTATTTTGAGTCCTTATCAGGAAGATTTTGTTGTCCATAGTCTGTTTCACTTGCATAGCTGCTAGCTTACATTTTTTTTATAGATTATGGGTGACAAACGAGCACACAGTCCACCTGATGGTAAGTAGATGCTGTCGCTCGTAGACATCTACATTTATCCTCGATTAAGAATCAAAACGCTGATACGTTGTCACCCCAAAAGAATAAGATGGAATGCTATATGTCCATTAAAAAAGGTCTCTGGTTCTCTACACTCACCATACGAAACACAGCGGCAATAAGCTAAAATTTTACGCTGGTATTCTGTGAGAGCGTGGTCTTTCCCCGATCGAGCCTACCTATTCGTGCTACAACTATACTACTAATATAAATGTCTGCAGCATGGCTCCACAACGTAAATTGTTTATCATATGTTTTACAATGGCTTTTTTGTTAAAATCATTCGAGATCACGCGCACACTAAAATAACTCAAGTATCATTGAAATCTAATGAAAGTAACAAGAACGAATAAAATATGAACAATCGATTACCAAGTCCAATGGTAAAAACAATAATTTAAAAATAACCAACTGAGTGAAAAAGTTTACTAAAAGAAAGATTTTATTATCTATGTTACTTTCACAATTAAGACAAACCTAACAACCTACATCCTTAAATCCAAATTAGATAATATACTACGTACATAAACTCGAAATACATTTAAAACAGTAACTTTTTTATTTAATATACATTATAGATAATACTTATTGAAAAAAAAAAAACCTCTGCCTTAGGAAGAACCAGCAAGAAATACAGAGGGACTTTTTCTTAGAAATCATTTTTTGATAATGTCAATAATTTCGGAAATAATCGCTCCAAAAGTAAAAAACAATATGTCCCCCCCGCCTCTAACTTTTGAACCATAAGTTTAGAAAATATGAAAAAAATCTGAAAAGTAGAACTTTATAAGGACTTTCTAGGAAAATCATTTTGAACTTGGATGGAAACTCGGAGCGCCTGCCGTGGAGCGTGCAATGTTGCACGCTCCATGTTCGCGCGCGTATCCACTACCGGGAGCAGTTGCAGGAGCGCGGAGCGCTGCTGGATCGCGAACATAATCGATATCCACCTTTAAACTCATAAGTGTTAGTTCATTCTGCGTAGATCGGACCAAAGACAATAATTAAAAAAGCTGAAGGTACTCCGGGTTAACTTTGACATCGGGACGTCAGTCACCTCAGTCCACCGTGACCAAGGGTGCTGGAAAGCACCCGAAGCGTCGGGTATTAAAAATAAAATAAATAAAACGCGAAAAATTCCGTAAAAGTGGTTTTAATCAATGTACAGTGTTCGCGTAAATATAAGAAACAATTTTTTATATTAATTTTAGTTTTAATTATTTTTTGCACTTTCCTAGCATATTTATTAATTTTTATGTATTTCTTTAATTTTCTTCTACTGCATGTAATCCTTTCTGCTGTTCTTGATATGACAAAATCATCACCAGTCAAATTGATTGTTGTGGAGGGTTGCAATGTTTTTGAAGATTTACATTCTATGAGCTCATTGAACAGACTTTGAGTTTGGGACACTTTCAATTCATCTGAGTATTGTTTAAATTGCACAATCTGCTCATTAGCCTCACTTAACTGTAACTGAAACTGTAACTGTAAGGGGGATAAGTCGCTCGCGACCGTAGGCTTTGACCACCTGTTCTTAGGCCCACCCTACACGTGTCCCCCGGGTGGTGCTAAATGAGCGACAAGCCGATACCACAGACTCGGCTCCACATCGTGGTAGCGGCGTTAAATATACCACACCATTTCGCACCATGAGGAATCGAAATAAAGAAATGGCCCCGAGTTCCCGGCGCCCCTTTAATGGGGCAGGGGTGCGAAGAATCTCCGGGAGGAAAACCGGCGACGAGGTTTGCCACCCGTCACGTTCTGTCTCCCGGAGAGGCGAAAAGTGGATTGCAGAGGCCCGTCTGGCTACGTTGAATGTATGTGGGGCAATGAATGATAAAATGGATGAAGTATGCGATATGATGTATGATAGAGGAATAGATGTGTTATGCGTAAATGAGACGAAAAGGAAGGGGAAGAATGTCACTACACATGGGATGTATACCGCATACTGGTCTGGTGTAGACGATATCGAGCGGGCATGCCAGGGAGTAGGTATCATCCTTTCAGAAAGAATGGGCCAATGTGTGAAAGAGTATGAATGTGTAAGCCCAAGACTGCTATGGATACGAATGAAAGTGGGCTTGAAGAAGTTGTTTGTGTTAGGGGTCTACGCCCCAGACATGTCTAAGCCCACTTATATCCGAGAGAAGTTTTGGGAAATGGTTAGGATGGTGTTAATGAAGTGTAAGGGAAATGAAAATATTATTATGCTAGGGGATTTTAATGGAAGGGTTGGGGTGAGGAGGCTTGGTTATGAAAGGATATTGGGAACGTTTGGTGATGAAAGTATAAATGAAAATGGTGAAAGTCTCCTCACCGTATGTATGGAAAAGAATCTTTTTGTGACGAACACTTGCTTTCGCCACAAGAGGATTCACATGTATACTTGGGAAAGAGGTGATGATAGAAGCATGATAGATTTCATAATTGTGGATGAAAGATTGAGGGGCGCAGTGGTAGATACGAGGGTTTACCGGGGTTCTAACGTAGGAACGGATCATTATTTAGTTTTATGCCGAATTAATGGTCTATTCAGGCGTTGGCGCCATCGATTGTCTGTGTCTACCACTGCGTTACAGCGTATTAGAACAGAAAGGTTAAAAGATGAAAGTGATAAAAACAAGTTCAAATGTAGACTGAAGGAAAATATAAGTGGTTTGGATGAATTATGTATGAAGGAGTTAGACTTGGGGAATATATGGCAAAATGTAAAGAAAGGTTTAGTGGATGCAGCTACTGAAGTATGTGGTGTTAGTAAGAGAAAGAATGAAAGGAAAAATAATACGTTATGGTGGGATGATGAGATACGTATGGAAGTTGAAGCAAAGAAGAGAGCATGGCTAGATTTACTAGCAACAAAGGCTGGTAATTCTAGCGGTACGAATGGTGATATTGAAAGAAAAATGGCAGTCTTTAGACATCTTAATAAGAGAGTAAAAGAAGTAGTTGAAAGAAAAAAGCAAGAAAGAACGGATAAAAATGATAGAAGAATATCGGATAACTTCCAGGCAAATATTAAAATGTTCTGGAAACTTGTAAGAACTGCCAGGGGGCATTCAAAACAGCCTATGATGAATGCCATAAGAGACGAGAATGGCTATATTCTGAATGATGTAGTTTTGAGTTTAAAGAGATGGAAGGAATATTTTGAAAGCGTGTTTATGAGTGAGGAGACAACGTGTGTACTAAGCGGAGTAGAAACACCGAAAGAAGAGGAAAGAGGTAGCGAGATAAGTATAGATGAAAAAATGAAAGCAATGAAAAGCATGAAAGCAGGTAAGGCTGCCGGATATGATAGAGTTTCACTCGAAATGCTAAGGGCTGGAGAGGAAGTGGTAGCAGGCCTGCTGCACACCTTGTTTAATTTATGCTGGGAACTGAAGCGGGTACCGGTAGACTTTTTTTTTTTTATATATAGAAGAGGGGGCAAACGAGCATGCGGCTCACCTGATGTTAAGTGACTACCGCCGCCCATGATCAACCGCAACACCAGGAGTATTGCGGGTGCGTTGCCGGCCCTTTAGAAAGGAGTAAGCTCTTTTCTTGAAGGTCCCCAGGTCGTATCGGTCCGGAAAAATCGCCGGTGGTAAACTATTCCACGAGAGGTTGTACGTGGAAGAAAACTCCTTGTGAAACGTACAGTGGTGGACCGCCAAGCATCCAGATGGTGTGGATGGTATCGGGACGTTTGCCGTGTCGTGCGTTCACGAAATTTGGCGGCTGGGATTAATCCGAACAATTCCTCAGAGCACTCCCCGTGATAGATGCGATAAAATACGCAAAGAGATGCAACATCTCTTCGCAACGCCAGTGAATCGAGCCGATCGGAAAGCACTCGGTCGTCGACGATTCGAGCCGCTCTGCGCTGGATGCGGTCAAGTGGAAGGAGCTGGTACTGGGGAGCCCCAGCCCAGAGATGGGAACAGTATTCCATGTGCGGCCGAACCTGCGCCTTGTAAAGTTGCAGGCGGTGTGCCGGCATGAAATACTGTCCCGCTCTGCTGAGCACGCCAAGCTTTTTAGAGGCCAATTTGGCCTTCCCTTCCAAGTGACCTGTGCAAAGACTGGTGCAAAGCCGTAATAGTCCCAGTATATAAAGGAAGAGGGTCGCAGCAGGACTGTAAAAACTACCGTGGCATCAGCCTTCTTAGCATTGTGGGAAAACTGTATGCTAAGGTACTGATTGAAAGGGTCATGAAAGAAACTGATGGAAAAATTTGGGATGTGCAAGCGGGATTTAGAAAGGGAATGGGATGTACAGATCAAGTCTTTTCCATGCGCATGATCGCGGAGAAGTTTCTGGCCAAAAACCAGAAGGTTTTTTGTGCGTTAATGGACTTGGAAAAGGCCTATGACAGAGTGGATAGGGATTTGCTATGGATGCAAAAACTGAACTCATTAAGGTTGAGCGCTGGCTTGATACAGGCATTGGAGTCTCTTTATAGGGACTCTAGTGCTTGTGTTATGATCAACGGGGTCTACTCGGACTGGTTTGACATCCATAAAGGTGTCAAACAGGGCTGTGTGGCTTCCCCGTGGCTGTTCAACCTATTTATGGACAGTTGTTTGCAAAATTTGAAAGTTGAAGAATGCGGATTAAGAATGGGTGAGTTAACCGTCAAATGCCTTTTGTACGCCGATGATCAAGTTATTCTTGCGTCGTCGGCGGCCGAGTTGCAAATGATGGTCACATTAATGAACAGATCATTAAAAGAAAGGGGTATGAAAGTGAACGCAAGTAAGACGAAGGTTATGGTTTTTGAAAGAGAAGAAAGTAAAACGATTTGTGAAATAAGAATAGAAGGTGAGTTGATCGAGCAAGTAGATGAGTTTTTATATTTGGGCTGCGTATTTAGTAGGGATGGGAGATATGATACGGATATAGAACGACGAGTGAATGCGGAAAATAGAGTAAATGGGGCCTTGCACTCTATTGTGAAGAGTCAAAATGTTCGATACATTTTGACTCTTCACAAAAGGCACGTATGGCAATTCACAATGCTGTGTTGGTCCCTACTTTAACGTATGGTAGTGAAAGTTGGGTGTGGCACAAGAAGCACGAGAGTAGAATAAACGCAGTAGAAATGCGGTCGTTAAGGAGTATGTTAGGGCTGAATCTGAATGACAGGATAAGGAATTGTGTAATAAGAGAAGAGTGTGGTTTGCAAGATGATGTGGTGACCAGGATTAAGAAAGGAATGCTTCGGTGGTTTGGTCATGTGAAAAGAATGAATGAGGAAAGAGTGACAAAGAAAATTTATGGTGCAGAAGTGAATGGCAGAGTCGGAAAGGGACGTCCTAGGCGAAAATTTATCGACCGAATTGGCGATTTATTGAAAACGGGCCAAATTAGGAGTACCCTTAACCGACGAGCATGTATGCGTAGGTGTATGGATGTGAAGGAGGCAAGAAAGGTGTGTCAGGATCGTGCCAAATGGAAGTCTGTAGTCTCTGCCTACCCCTCTGGGTGACAGGCGTGAGTGTTTATGTATGTATTATATTAACTGTAACTGCAATGAAGCAATTAATCTGAGGGATTCCTCATATTCCTTGCTGCATTGGTCAAACTCATCGACCGTTCCCTGAAGCTGATCCCTTTATATATATATATATATATATATATATATATATATATATATATATATATATATATATATATATATATATATATATATATATATATATATATATATATTATAATAAACAATAAAAACACTAAAATAAATTAAAAAATATGGTTCTGACTTACAACTACCCTGTGCGCTAATCGCTTTGTTTCCGTAAATAAATCTAGATTCTAAATTAGTATTAGTTTAATCCTCGTGAAAAATTGTGTTAGCCTTGCTTGTAAATTGTGTGTCGTTATTACCTGTATGATTATAGTAATAGTGTACTGTGTGTGTGTGTGTTATCTTCAACTTTGAACAAGTGCTTGTTCAAAGTCCATAATTCGCTCATAATATTGAGGATTTCGTTTTTCTCAATCTTTTGAACATTTGATATTATATACAATAGACTGTAATTTATGCATTGTGAACTGTGAGCTAACAAGAAGTATAAGCATTATAGTAATGAACAGTGAGTTATTTTTTATAACTCTTGTGATCGGTAAAGTCCTACTAAAGTAAAGAACTATATTCTTTTAATTTAGATACTATTTTACGGATGGGCTTTCTTGTATCAAACGATGAAAGATAAAACACGCTCCGTGAGTCTTTTCTATTGAGTGCTCCTTTCAATCGTTTTCATTCATAAGAGTTACTCAGTAGCCCCTTAATGTATTCTAAATGATTCAATGGCCTGGGACTTATAGAAGATCAAAATAGTTTTAGTATTAGAGAGCTAGCTGGTTGAACTAATAAATTTAAATTGAATATGTACTTATAGTTTGAAGACCGTAAGATCTATGTAGATTTATTCAAACTAGACTTCTCCAATCCTATAGAGACGAATAAATTCTTTGAAATAAATTTTTTAAAATTAAAAAATTTTATGACACCTTTATGGCACGCCACGATTTTATGATTATATTTAAATTTATTTTAAAGAAAATTACATATACTTTTCATTGAATAATGGTGTTAAGCGACTGTATAGCACCTGATAGTAAGTGGATGCTGTGGCCCGTAAGAGTCCATCCATTAATAACGTAAGGATTCGGAGGGGGAGGGGGGTTCAGTGACAACCCTCTGTTGGAGAGAACTACAGACCGATCTTCTTTCTGAGCCGCGTCTACGTGCTGTTTTCGAGAGTCATTACGAATCGTCTCGCACGCAGACTAGGCGACTTCCAGCCTCCCGAAATGCTCTGGTACCATAGACCACATACATACCCTTCGGCAAATTGCACACAAGACCTAAGAGTACAATCTGCCACACTGCCTCGCGTATGTGGACTATGAGAAAGCTTTTGATTCCGTCGGAATTTTGGCGGTGCTACAGTCCCTTCAGCGATGCCAAGTTAACTGTCGGTATATCGAAGTGCTGAAGTATTAGTACAGTAGGGCTATGAGGATTTCCGAGTACAGAATCAGAGTACAAAACCTATACAACTGCAGAAAGGTGTAAGACAGGGTGATGCTATATACCCGAAACTCTTCACCGCTGCATTGAAAGACATTTTCAAGTTACTATACTGGCAAGGATACGGTATTAATATCAATGGCGAGTACATCACTCACCTTCGATTTGCCGACGATATAGTCCTTATGGCAGTATCGCTGGAGGGCCAAAACACATGCTTAATGACCTGTATCTAGGCTGCTATAGTGCCTCCCAACAGATAGGTCTTAAGATGAACATGGACGAAACAAAGATCATGTGTAACATTGGTGTTACATCTATGCCGGTAGTTGTTGGGAGCTCTCTGGTTTCGATGATGTTGGTGCTGTTTGTCTATGGGTCCTTACAGCTTCATCGGTCTCATAGGGAGCATTAAGCTCGAAGTTATTGACGAGTATGTTTACCTGGTATAAATAGTCCAAGTAGGCAAGTCCAACTTCGACCGAGGGGTCAATCGACGGATTGAACTCGGCTGTGCAGTGTTCGGGAAATTACTACACATCTTTTCGTCAGCTATACCTCAAAACCAGAACACGAGACTGTACCACCAGTTCGTGTTCCCAGTGATGACTTACGAAACTGAGAAGTTGTCCTTTGTTGCTGGCCATATGAGGACGCTTATGGTCGCCCAGCGAGCTATGGACGGGGCTATGCTCGGGGTTTCCCTTTTTTATAGGATGGGGTGTCAAACGAGCACACGGTCCATCTGATGGTAAATGGTTGCTGTGGCCTGTAGACAACTACATCTTTCCTCGATTACGAATCAAAAAGCAGATGCGTTGTCACCCGTGACGACTAAGATGGAATGCCTCGTTTCAAGTAAAAAGGGTCTCTGTTTCTCTACACTCACCAATGGAAACAAAGCAGCATTAAGCTACTATTTTACGCTGGTATTCTGTGAAAACTTATTTATTTTCATAAATTTTCATAAACCTATTGCTTCGTATTATTTTAATTGGTACGAAAGTTCTGGCGCCAAGGCATCCTCTGCTCAATGCGTCGGTGACATGACACTTTCAGCTTGCTCGACCGTAACTCCCAACTTCAGCGACGAATATCATCCACGTGATTTCTAGATGTAGCATCTGATGCCGCACCACCTCGAATCTTTCCAGCTAACGAAGTTCTCAATTTTTTAGTCTTTTTCTCTTCCACCCATTCCCCTGCCTGATCCACATTCAAGTAAGTGTTAGTCACGGAAGTATTGGTTGATCGATCGACCCTCAAACTCTGTGGAGTGAAAACTGTCGCAGTGGAGGCCTTAAAATCTTTCTTGGCATTATTATTTTTCTTCTTTGTTTTGTTGGCTAATTGGGATATCGATGGGCACTAATGGAGGGACTGTGGGTAATGATGCAGCTGTACTAGTCTCCTCGCCGCCGTTTTCAGATTGAGACGATTTAGTCATTATTTTAATTATATTCTCTAATTCAATACATTTCCCTGTTAACCCAGTCATCATCTTAAAAAGATCAGTTTTAACCGTGAGAAATTTTTCAGTAATCAAATTAGTCAAACTTTTTTCAAAACTTTCCTGCATTTTTTTAATTCATGCACAACAGAAACTCGGATTTTCTATTTGACGCATCTCATAAACGGGTTACCTTGAGTGACTGGATCGTAGATGCGATCGCACAATTAACTCTTATAGGTGACATTGTAATACAACTCGCGGCAAGAAAGTCTTGCGGTGACCGTTGTTGCGTATAATTGGCCGTATTGCGCAATAATGAGAATAATGATTGGCTGTGCGTATCGTTTGCACGACATTCGCTAATACGACATTCGCAGCTATCCCCTCAACATTTCGTTCAGCGTTAGAGTTACGTTCCGTGACAGGCGACAATCACTCGCTACGTGCACGCCGGTCGTAATCACAATGACTATTCCAGCAGGAGACTCAAGCTCGTCATAGGAACACAGCAGTTGTTTAAATTGAATTATTTTCATAACTTGGGTTTCCGATTGTACCACTAGTGGGCTTGTTTTACAAACTAAAATGGTAATATCATTTTAAAACCGAACGTCAACTTTAAACCACTAATTAAGATTGATTATTACGAAGCAGAATAAGAAGAATTTAACCAGTAAGGTGGTGTCTTTTGTTCTATTTATATATTTTTCTTTTATCGAATTATGGTGACAAACGAGCACACAGTCCACCTGGTATTGGTAGGTGATTGATGTGGACTTTAGACACCTAAATCTATCTTCGATTAACAATCAAAATGAAGATGAGTTGTCATTCCTGAGAACTAAGATGGAATGCCTTGTTTCCAGTTAAAAAGTGTCTCCAGTTTTTTACACTCACTATACGAAATACGGTAAGTTGCTACTTTACTCTAGTATTCTGGTATATGGGAAAGTTTGTGCGACCGTGAAAATATTATACTAATAATGAAAACATTATAATAATATGTGTAATGTGTAAATGTAAGAAGTCCACTTCTCCATATCGTCCAACGAGTGTCTTAAGAAAGGACAAAGGGAAAATGAAGCAGAAGATGGGCAGCAACTTCTTTACAGTGACAACTCAATATTATCAAAAACTGCGGTTGCGAACCCGCCTACCCGTCTTAGACAACCTATGGGGCAGGCCTGTTCAGCAGTGGAATTTTATGAGCTCTAATGGATAGATGGTTGCTAAAAAATACGATTAAATACTTATATTTTACTTTGTTCAAGCTTGTAGTTTGTACGTCGTACGTCGTACGTTTGTCGTGTTTCGATACATGTGTTTTTAAACGAACAAGTGATTACCTACTGACGAGTATAAGATAAACTTACGCTTTGTATGAAATATTTATTCTTTAGATTTTGTTTCACAGATTTCGTCTTCATTTTTCATCACAGCCTGTGGCCGTGGAAGGAAAAGGGGAGATCTCCCGCCGGGCAAGGTGTTCTGCCCGGGGAGCGGCCAACACTCCGTGTGACAGTTCGGAGATGTTCTATATATACTGTTTATGATTCGGAATTTTGATAGCATGATTTAGGCTTCGGTGTGTTTCGCTTGCGACGCGACGACAGCGCCGCCACACAGCCTATAAAAATTCACTGCTATGGATTTGGCCATAGTTGCCATGCTTGGTACACGGGAAGCGCAGTTTTTTATTATTTTGAGTTTTTAGCAGGAAGATGCCGCGGCATAATTCCTGTTTCAATTGCCCTCTGTCGCCTCATTACGAGATGATATGGGTATGCCCGGATGTGTGTGTATTGTATAAAGAGAATAATACAGGGAATAATTCAATATAAAATACAAGATTACTTATTCAAATCCGGGAAATACACATCGAAAACATGGAAATTACAATATGAAATTAAACAAATAAACAATGGTGATTACAGGTTTCTCATGTGTGAGTGTATGCACTATGTATGGTAGGATGTAGGAGTATGTTGCATAGTATATAGAAAGTAATACACACATGCACGTTAGCCGTGCCGAGCCGTGGTAGCCTAGAGGTTAAGTGTTCTCTGTAAATTTCACTGTACGCGAGCAACTAGGGTTGGATCCCCGCTTGCACCAATGAAATTGTTAATTGCAAATTGTAAATTCATATATATATATATATATATATATATATATATATATATATATATATATATATATATATATATATATATATATATAATTTATAAATTTGTATGTGTACTTATAGTATACTTGTATACTATAATAGAATCAGCACAAAACCATCGGGACCCTTCTACGAGTGTATGTGAGTATGTGTGTGCGAACACGTATTGCTATAATCCAAGAGAGATCTAGAACGTAGTGATAATCAATACTCTTTCAGAGACCTAATAAATTATTTGTAGTAAATAATTGCATTAAATTTGTTTTAAACAAATTGTGTTTTGAAAACATTGGCTACACGTGTGTTCTAATAACAGACGTATCCCAGACCGATGCATTCCGACTGTGGTGGAACAGATGCGGATATTTTGAGCGAGGTAGACTTGTAACGATTTAGCTTTTGATCAGTTGATTGTAAATCCTACAGGAGTTAAGCTATAGGTAATAAAACCGGGCGGCGCTTTGTACGTACAATAAAAATAGATAGTAATTCATTCTTGGGGCAATGTATAACACTTTTACGTCAAATTATAATTATACCAGAAAATATACAACATTTGACCTGCACAAAGTGCAAAAACTTTATTAAAGTAAGTTTGTATAAAAGGGGTTATTTCCAAAAGGAATATAAAAAAGGATATTTCCAAAGCCATGCATTCCTCCAAAACCCACTACACGGTGTTGATGGGAGACTTCAACGCAAAACTAAGCACAAGAGAGAGCGGTGAGCTGAAGTTAGAGAAATTTGGAGAAGGACAACGGAACCAAAGGGGCCAGCAGCTGGCCGACTTTATGGAGAAAGAGGGACTCTTTCTGATGAACTCTTTCTTCCAGAAGCGGCCCCACAGGAAGTGGACCTGGTCGAGCCCCGACGGTTCGACAAAAAATGAGATTGTCTCCATTATGACGACCAGACGCCAACTGTTCAGTGATGTCTCAGTGACCGCAAGGGTGAAAACTGGCAGCGATCACCGAATTGTTAGAGGCAGACTGAACCTAAACGTTAAGTTGGAGAGGTCTCGTCTAATGAAGTCAACGCTCCGTCCCCCTCGTGCTCTAATCCACAATCCCGAAACTTTTCAGCTCGAGTTACGTAACCGCTTTCAGTTCCTAGAAGATTACAATGCAGTGGACGATATGAATGACAAGCTCGTGGAAACTGTTCATGCGGTCGGAGCTAAGTTCTGCAAGACCCGCTGCAGAAGAACACAAAAACTCTCCGATCACACTCTTAATCTCATGGCTGTTAGACGGGAGATGAGGCTGCAATCGTCAACAGATTTGACAGCATACAGGCAACTGAACAGACAGATCTCCAAGTGCATGAGGCGAGACTTACGCAACTTTAATACTGCTCGTATTAAAGAAGCGAGCGGAACCAGGGCTCCAAAGTCTTTGCCAGAGATCTGTCCGCCAGTAAGAGCCAACTGTCAAAGCTGAAGACAGTGTGGCAGCACCGTTTCCGGGACACCTGAGATTTTGAGTGAGATTCAGAGGTTCTATGGGCAGCTATACACATCATCGTTGGAGCCACACGCAAGTGTGAGTAACGATCCAAGGGCAAGTCTTATCCGACACTATTCCGATGATATCCCGGACGTCAGTCTAAGCGAGATTAGAATGGCTCTCCAGCGCAGTGGAACACCGGTACTTGAAGTCCTTCAGAAGCTCTTCAATTCCGTCCTCCATGGTGGCACTACTCCGGAGGCGTGGAGCAGAAGCACGGTGGTGGTTTATTCTCTAAGAAAGGCGACAACGCTCTCTTGAAGAACTACAGACCCATTTCCCTTCTGAGCCGCGTCTACATGCTATTTTCGAGAGTCATTACGAATCGTATCGCACGCAGTCTCGACGACTTCCAGCCTCCCGAACAAGCCGGTTTCCGAAAAGGCTTCAGTACCGTAGACCACATACATACCCTGCGGCAGATTGTACAAAAGACCGGAGAGTACAATCTGCTACTTTGCCTGGCATATGTGGACTATGAGGAAGCCTCTGATTCCGTCGAAATTTGGGCGGTGCTACAATCCCTTCAGCGGTGCCAAGTTGACTGTCGGTATATCGAAGTGCTGAAGTGTTTGTACAGAAGGGCTACGATGGCTATCCGAGTACAGAACCAGAATTCGAAACCTATCCAACTGCAGAGAGGTGTAAGACAGGGTGATGTTATATCCCCGAAACTCTTCACCGCTGCGTTGGAAGACGTTTTCAAGCTACTGGACTGGAAAGGATACGGTATTAACATCAATGGCGAGTACATCACTCACCTTCGATTTGCCGACGATATAGTCCTTATGGCAGAATCGCTGGAGGACCTTAGCACTATGTTCAATGACATCAATGGTGTCTCCCAACGGATAGGTCTTAATATGAACGTGGACAAAACAAAGATCATGTTTAATGTCCATGTCACACCTATGCCGGTAGTTGTTGGGAGCACTATGCTCGAAGTTGTTGACGAGTATGTTTACCTGGGACAAATAGTCTGACAAGGTAAGTCCAACTTCGACCGAGAGGTCAATCGACGGATTCAACTCGGCTGGGCAGCGTTCGGGAAATTACGACACATCTTCTCGTCAGGTATACCTCAATCTCTGAAAACTAAAGTGTATAACCAGTGCGTGTTGCCAGTGATGACTTACGGATCCGAGACGTGGTCCTTCACTGCTGGCCGTATGAGGACGCTCAAGGTCGCTCAGCGAGCTATGGAGAGGGCTATGCTTGGAGTTTCTCTGCGTGATAGACTCAGAAATGAGGATATCCGCAGTAAAACCAGAGTGACCGATATAGCCCAACGGATTAGTAAGCTGAAGTGGCAATGGGCCGGCCATATAGCTCGAGGAACCGATAACCGATGGGGAAGAAAGGTTCTCGAGTGGCAGCCTCGTACCAGTAGGCGTAGTGTAGGGCGACCCTCCACTAGATGGAGTGACGACCTGTAAGACATGCAGGAAGTCGATGGATGCAGGTGGCTCAGGACCGTGCTTTGTGGCGTTACTTGGGGGAGGCCTATTGGCAGTGGGCTTGTGAAGGGCTGTAATGATGATGATGATATAGTCGCCTCCACGATACAGGCGAAAATTTTCGTGTGGGAATTCAACTACAATTACATACTACAATTAAATACAACAGTCGACTAATGGTTTAGGGTGTGGACTGCAAACCCTTTTTTATTGGAAACGAGGCATATCATCTTACTCCTCAGGGACTAAATTTTGTTTCTTAATCGAGGATAAATGTATATGGTAAGATATCTACGGGCCATAGCATTCACTTAAAATCTGATAGCTGATGTGCTCGCTTGTCACTCTATTCTATAAAAAAATACTCGAAAGTCGTCATTGGACTACTGTCGAGAACCACTTCAAAGTCGAACATTTTAATAAGCTCTCTTGGAGTGGTTAGCGGGTGTTTCAGTAATGATATTAGCGATACTAATTCACTACCATTCCTGAAAAAAAAACTACATGTTGACTGACTGCCTCGTGAGGCTAGTGGTTGTTATCGCAATTGCTGATGATGAGGTCCGGTTCGAAATCAGGGTCTGGCGAAAACCAGTTATTGGGTTTTTCTGTCAAGAAATTCTCAATAGCAGCCCAGAGTCAGGAAGTTGGCGGTGATTCAACTCCGCATACCGTTACTCGGTATGCACTTAGGCTGCGATCGTACTTTGACTTTGTTCAGACTTTACGTACGAAAAACTTAACTGAGTATATGCTTAGCATAATCTATGATTCTGAATTTATATTTGTATCGGATTAAGACTAACCTAAGCTTATAAAATAAAAAAAATTATATTTAAAAATCAAAACCAATCCAAATCGTATTTCATGAATCAGTCATTATTACGTTTAACTAGTTTTAGTTTAAAAGTACCCGGTTGACCGAGCTTTGCTCGGTATTTTTCGCTCGGTTTTTTATAATTCGTGTGTTTTGGAAATTATATTTAGATACAAATTACGTACTGATGAAATTTAAATAATATTTTTTGATCTTAGCGACATAACAGAAAAAACGGAACTGGTTATTTGAATAAAAAATCATGAGTGCAATTATTTTAATTTAAATTTTCGTGTTTTTAAAAAATACTAAAAAAGGGCTCGAAAAAATAGATTTTCTCAAAAAAGAAAGGAACTTAAAAAAATATTAAAAAAAGTCGGTCGGTCGGTCTGGGCTCGATCCGGGGTTTTACGATTCTGTGACCGCCCATTATACCAATTAAGCTATTTATAATCATTAACAATCTGTCAAAATTTACCTTCTTATTCTAACGATATTGTAGCAGTTTTTCATTGCCTAAAAACACAGACAAAATACATTTTCTACAAATAAATCCTAGCTAGATCGATTTATTATCCCCGAAACTCCCTGGACACTAAATTTTATGTCAATCGTTGGAGCCGTTTCCGAGATCCCATCGAGAGTATTTAAAATATGAGAAAGAAACCGAACGTTTGGTCAGCCGGTCAAGCCCTGTCAATTCACTGTTTCAAACATGCTTTTAATTTTTTGATATTGTGTTCATTTTAAGTTTTTATTTATATTTAAAATGTCTGATATTTTTATTACGACTGCCTTTAGAACTTGGACTCCAGATCCTACCTATAAAACTAGAAAACGGCCTAAAACTACCTATTTATTGTTATGAATACTTAGAGTAACATAAAAACAACAATTTAAAACCAATACGGTGGTTTTGGTTGGTAATATCCGGAATTTTTCGTAAGTCGTCGATTTCGTTGACTTAGGCGTTGCTAAGCGCGCACTCAGCACGACTTCAGGATAAATGTAGATTTCTATGGGCCACAGCATTCACACACCATCAGGTGGACTGTGTGGTTGTTTAGACATTACTTTGATTTTTTACTTTCTAGCTATAACAATGTCGGTATTTATCTATAATATATATATATATATATATATATATATATATATATATATATATATATATATATATATATATATATATAATATAATATATGTATATATATATATATATATATATATATATATATAGAGGTCGGCTTTAAAGTCTTTAGTCCCGCGCCTCTCTTTTTTATAGAATAAGGGTGACAAACGAGCACACAGTTCACCTGATGGTGAGTGGATGCTGTGGCCCATAGAAATCTACATTTATCCTCGATTAAGAATCAAAACGCAGATGCGTTGTCACCGCTGAGAATTAAGATGGAATGCCTCGTTTCCAGTAAAAAAAAGGTCTACGGATCTCTACACTCACCATACAAAACACAGCAGTATTAAGCTGCTATTTTGCGCTGCTATTCTGTGAGAGCACGGTCCTTCCCCGGTCGCGCCGACCCATTCGCGCTACAACCATAGTATAGCTGCAGTGTGAAATAAATCTGCATTAAAACGGACCGCCCTGACCGATAATCGGTATGCAGGAATTAACAGGTAGATATTGTAATGACAGTTATAAGTGAAAGGGTTGTACCCACCCAGATAAACTCCTTCGCAATTAAGTCCTAATACCTTCTGCTTGACATATGAGAAAATTTATAATTTAAAATATTATTCTATTTAATAATTTTTGGAAATTTCAAAATACAATATTAATATTGTTAAAGTTATAAATAAGATTGCGTGTGACCGAGATTCGTTCGAAAATAGAAATCGTGACACTGACCAGAGATGTCGTCAGAGCCCCAAGCGCTAGTTTTCACGGAAACGAACATACGTCAACGTAATACTACTCTGTGTAAAAAGTATCGGGAATATGTCAATAAAAAGACCCGCGTAAAAGAGGTCGTTCTAATTTCTTTACTGCATGTTGGTAGCACTGTACTGATTTAGCGCGCAAAGTTTGAGCGGGATCTGTCATTTAATTTGTTTTAAACTACACTTTTTGTTGGTCATAGTTTTGAGTTCTCGGCGATTTTTACAATGGAAAATATTGTTGAACAAAGAGTGTGCCTTAAATTTTGTGTTTCGAATGATATTTCATGTGGTGAATCACTAAAAATGTTGCGAAATCCCTACGGCGAATCGTGTATATCGAAAACAAGGGCTTATGAATGGTATAAGGCTTTTAAAGAAGGCCGAAAGTAGTAGTAGACTTGCCTCGTTCTGGTAGACCTTCAACCGCTACGACCAAAGAAAACATCGACAAAATCAAGAAGCTAGTGCTCGAAAATCTACGTATGAGTCTGAGAGAGTTGGCTAGTGAGGTGAACATATCTTTTAAGTCCGTCCACAACATTCTCATTGACATTTTAGGCATGAAACGCGTCGCCACTCGACTAGTTCCAAAAGAGCTCAATTTTGTTCAAAGAGCGCAGCGCAAGCATGTCGCTGAAGACATGGTTTCCCGAGCTTCTACGAATCCGACCTTTATGAAACGTATAATAACTGGCGACAAGACATGGGTTTATGAGTACGACATGCAAACAAGCCAACAGTCTTCAGAATGGCGTCTCGGAAACGAGCCGAAACCCAAAAAACCGCGGCAAAGTCGCTCCAAAATCAGGGTGATGCTGACAGTTTTTTTTTGACTACCGTGGTGTGGTTCACTCCGAATTCCTTCCAAAGGGAGCAACAGTGAATAAAGAATACTATTTAGGCGTCATGAAGCGTTTGCGTGAGAGTATCCGCCGAAAACGTCCAGATTTGTGGCAACACAAATCATGGATGCTGCACCATGATAATGCACCATCACACACAGCCATTATAGTGAAAGAGTTTTTAGCGAAAAATTCAACAAAAGTTCTCGACCAAGCATCGTATTCACCTGATATGGCTCCGTCTGACTTTTTTTTATTTCCCAAGTTAAAATTAGCACTTCGAGGAAAACGTTTTGAGTCGATAGAAGCCATAACAAAAAATTCGCTGAATGAGCTAAAGGTCATACCGCAAATAGCCTATGAAAAATGTATGGAAGACTGGGTGAAGCGTTGGAGATGTTGTATTGCAAGCGATGGGGCCTACATTGAAGGCGATAAAATAAATTTAGATGAATAATTTGTATTTTTTGTTTTATTGACAAATTCCCGATATTTAGTACACAGAAGGTAGAATCGTCATCGACAACTTTTTGACATAATCATCATCATCATCATTACAGCCCTTTACAAGTACACTGCTGAACATCGGTCTCACCCAAGATATGCCACAAAGCACGGTCCTGAGCCACCTGCATCCATGGACCTCCTGCATGTCTTACCAGGTCGTCACTCCATCTAGTGGGGGGTCGCCCTACACTTCGTCTACCGGTACGAGGCTACCACTCGAGAACCTTTTTTCCCAAACGGTTGTCGGTTCTTCGAGCTATGTCGGTCACTCTGGTTCTGCTGCGGATATCCTCATTTCTAAGTTTATCAAGCAGAGAAACTCCGAGCATAGCCCTCTCCATAGCTTCGTGTGCGACTTTGAGCGTCCTCATACGGCCAACAGTGAAGGACCACGTCTCAGTTCCGTGTGTCATCACTGGCAACACGCACTGGTTGTACAACTTAGTTTTCAGGTTTTAAGGTATACCTGACGAGAAGATGCGTTGTAATTTCCCGAACGCTGCCCAGCCGAGTTGAATCCGTCGATTGACCTCTCGGTCGAAGTTGGACTTACCTAGCCGGACTATTTGTCCCAGGTAAACGTACTCGTCAACAACTTCGAGCTTAGTGCTCCCAACAACTACCGGCATAGGTGTGACATGGACATTAAACATGATCTTTGTTTTGTCCATGTTCATCTTAAGACCTATTCGTTGGGAGGCACTATTGAGGTCATTGAGCATAGTGCTTAACTCCTCCAGCGATTCTGCCATAAGGACTATATCGTCGGCAAATCGAAGGTGAGTAATGTACTCGCCATTGATGTTAATACCGTATCCTTTCCAGTCCAGTAGCTTGAAAACGTCTTCCAATGCAGCGGTGAAGAGTTTCGGGGAAATAATCTCACCCTGTCTTACACCTCTCTGCAGTTGGATAGGTTTCGTACTCTGGTTCTGTACTCTTTTTTTTTTTTTTTTTTATAGAAGAGGGGGCAAACGAGCATGCGGCTCACCTGATGTTAAGTGACTACCGCCGCCCATGATCAACCGCAACACCAGGAGAATTGCGGGTGCGTTGCCGGCCCTTTAGAAAGGAGTAAGCTCTTTTCTTGAAGGTCCCCAGGTCGTATCGGTCCGGAAAAATCGCCGGTGATAAACTATTCCACAGAGAGGTTGTACGTGGAAGAAAGCTCCTTGTGAAACGTACAGTGGTGGACCGCCAAGCATCCAGATGGTGTGGATGGTATCGGGACGTTTGCCGTGTCGTGCGTTCACGAAATTTGGCGGCTGGGATTAATCCGAACAATTCCTCAGAGCACTCCCCGTGATAGATGCGATAAAATACGCAAAGAGATGCAACATCTCTTCGCAACGCCAGTGAATCGAGCCGATCGGAAAGCACTCGGTCGTCGACGATTCGAGCCGCTCTGCGCTGGATGCGGTCAAGTGGAAGGAGCTGGTACTGGGGAGCCCCAGCCCAGAGATGGGAACAGTATTCCATGTGCGGTCGAACCTGCGCCTTGTAAAGTTGCAGGCGGTGTGCCGGCATGAAATACTGCCCCGCTCTGCTGAGCACGCCAAGCTTTTTAGAGGCCAATTTGGCCTTCCCTTCCAAGTGACCACGAAACTGCACGTCACTCGATATGTCGACGCCGAGGATTCCGATACTGGCTGAGGCAACAAGGGGAGTGCCTTGAAACTGAGGGGATACGACAAAGGGGTTCTTTTTAGCGGTTAACGCGCAAACTTGTGTCTTCTGGGGGTTAAACTGGACTAGATTTAGTCGTCCCCAATCCGAGACTCTGTTCAGCAAAGACTCGACTTCAGACACAAGTTTGTCCCGGCACTCGGAGACGTTTTCCCGAGAAATATTGGCTCGGCCGGTGTAAAGAGCATCACCAGTGCTGTCATCTGCATAGCAATGAATGTTACGGGTATGCAACATATCATTGATATGCAGAAGAAACAGCGTTGGCGATAGCACGCAGCCCTGTGGAACACCAGCATTAATAGGCTTGCAATCGGAGCTTGCACCGTCTACAACGACCTTGATGCTCCGATCTGCAAGAAAGCTGGTGATCCAATCGCACAATTTCTCGGGAAGCCCATAGGAAGGGAGCTTCGAAAGAAGCGCTTTGTGCCAAACCCGATCGAAGGCCTTCGCAATGTCCAAACTAACGGCCAATGCCTCCCCCTTGAACTCTACTGCCTCCGCCCATCTGTGAGTGAGGTAGACCAGAAGATCACCAGCTGACCGACCACGGCGAAAACCGTATTGGCGGTCACTAATCAGCTGGTGATCCTCAAGGTACCTCATGAGCTGGCAGTTTACAATGGACTCCATTGTTTTGGAGAACAAGGAGGTGATGGCGATTGGCCGGTAGTTGGACGGGTCTGAGCGGTCGCCTTTTTTAGGGATCGGGTGGACGAAAGCAGTCTTCCATGATTTTGGGACTACGCCTAGGGAGTAGGAGTACCGGAAAAGACGCGTTAAAACCGGTGCCAACTCTGGAGCACACGTCCTCAGCACAATTGGGGGGATTCCGTCAGGCCCACTCGACTTGTGGATGTCCAGGGAGAGGAGTGCTTTGCGAACCGAGCGCTGTGTAAACTGCACTTCCGGCATGGAGCACTCACACCGCGGGATGGTCGGCGGCGTACTCCCCCCGTCATCGAGAGTCGAGTTAGACGCAAAGAAGGAGCCTAGAAGATCGGCTTTCTCCTTTGCAGTATGGGCCAGTGAGTCGTCCTCCCTGTGCAGAGATGGAAGAGATGGCTGACAGAAATTCCCCTGGACAGCCTTGGCGAGAGACCAGAATGCACGGGTTCCAGAAGGAAGGCGAACTAGTCTCTCGCCAATTCTGCCTATGTGCTCTGACTTTGCCTTGGCAATGACTCTTTTGAAGGACCTAGAGGCGGAATTATACTTCTTTTTTAGAGCGCTGGTGTTTACATCCCGGGACGCTGATGCATCAACCCAGGCTTGGTAGCACTCCTGCTTATAGCATGATGCTATTTTACAGGAGCGACCAAACCATGGCTGAGATTTGCCTCCAATGGGCACCACAGAGGAAGGAATAAAAAGTTCCATACCCTGAAGTACCACATCAGTAACAGAATCCGCAACAACGTTGGGATCATCCGGCGAGAAGCAAACCCGCCCCCAAGGGTAGGATGCAAAGAAAAACCGCATCCCATCCCAATCGGCTGACCTATAGTGCCAAACACGGCGGCAGCCTGCAGAATGCAACCGCGATTTCAGCGTGAGTGGCACAACACTCCGGACCAGACAATGGTCCGAGGAGCCTAAAGGGGCGTCGACGGAAATCTGATATCCGTCCGGGTGAGAGGTCAGCAGAAGGTCCAACAGGGAAGGTGCATGATCCTCCACATCTGGAATCCGCGTAGGCGAAGTAACCAGTTGTGTCAGACCATATGCCAAGGCAAAATCATGAACAGATCTCCCCGCATGATCGGTTAAACGTGAACCGAGCCATTCGGCGTGATGGGCGTTAAAGTCGCCGAGGATCACGATCTCTGCAGAGGGGATCTGCTGTAGCAACGAATCTGCAGCCATTTGGACGTGGTCGAAGAGTCGGTCTGTTTCGGCATTACCGCTGTGGGACCTATAGAGGCACCCGTAGACGCGCGGATGGTCGTCGCTGTCTACGCGTAGCCAAAGGATGGACAGGTCCGAACCTTGAAGTCTGCCGAGGCGTCGAGAACAGATGTCCTCTCTGACGTAAACGCAAACTCCAGCCCGAGGCACAAAGGAGTGTTCCAGTTTGTACCCCGGGTAGGAGAGATACGAAACATCAGCCGGAGAGGACACCTGCGTCTCGGTCAGAAAGAGCAGAGCCGGCCTCGCCGTCTCGAGATGGTAGTGGACGGCGTTTAGGTTAGAGTGAAGTCCCCTGATATTGCAGAAATTCACGGACAGCGTGGCAGGGGTCGCCTTGGTCTTGTTGCTCCGTTTGCCCCGAGCAGTTGTAGTCTTGAGCGGAATTTCGCCCCCCCCAGAATACGCGGGGCAGCCTGAGCACCCACGCTCAGAAGTGGAGAAACATGGTCGTGGATGCTCAGCGAGGGATTCTCCAGGGGTGCTGGTACCCTCCTGGGGTAGTCTGATAGCCATCGTAGCCCTACCGTACAAACACTTCAGCACTTCGATATACCGACAGTCAACTTGGCACCGCTGAAGGGATTGTAGCACCGCCCAAATTTCGACGGAATCAAAGGCTTTCTCATAGTCCACATACGCCAGACAAAGTGGCAAATTGTACTCTTCGGACTTCTGTACAATTTGCCGAAGGGTATGTGTGCTTTATAGTACTAAAGCCTTTTCGGAAACCGGCTTGTTCGGGAGGCTGGAAATCGTCGAGTCTACATGCGAGACGACTCGTAATGACTCTCGAAAACAGCACGTAGACGCGGCTCAGAAGGGATATCGGTCTGTAGTTCTTCAAGAGGGCATTGTCACCTTTCTTGAGGAACAAGACCACCGCACTTCTGCTCCATGCCTCTGGAGTAGTGCCACCATGGAGGACGGAATTGAAGAGCTTCTGAAGGACTTCAAGTACAGGTTTTCCACCCGCTTTCAGAAGCTCCACTGTAATTCCATCCTCGCCCGGTGACTTGCGGTTTTTAAGGTGCTGGAGAGCCATTCTAATCTCGCTCATACTGACGTCCGGGATATCATCGGAATAGTGTCGGATAAGACCCGCTCTTGCATCGTTACTCACACTTGCGTGTGGCTCCAACGATGATGTGTACAGCTGCCCATAGAACCTCTCAATCTCACTCAGAAACTCAGGTGTCCCGGAAACGATCTGCCACACTTAGTCTTCAGCCTTGACAGTTGGCTCTTACTGGCAGACAGATCTCTGGCAAAGACTTTGGAGCCCTGGTCCCGCTCAATCGCTTCTTCAATACGAGCAGTATTAAATTTGCGTAAGTCTCGCCGCATGCATTTGGAGATCTGTCTGTTCAGTTGCCTGTACGCTGTCAAATCCGTTGACGATTGCAACCTCATCTCCCGTCTAACAGCCATGAGATTAAGAGTGTGATCGGAGAGCTTTTGTGTTCTTCTGCGGCCAGTCTTGCAGAACTTAGCTCCGACCGCATGGATAGTTTCCACGAGCTTGTCATTCATATCGTCCACTGCATTGCAATCTTCTAGGCACTGAGAGCGGTTACATAACTCGAGCTGAAAGGTTTCGGGATTCTGGATTAGAGCACGAGGGGGACTGAGCGTTGACTTCACTAGACGAGACCTCTCCAACTTAACGTTTAGGTTCAGTGTGCCTCTAACCATTCAGTGATCGCTGCCAGTTTTCACCCTTGCGATTACTGAGACATCACTGAACAGTTGGCGTCTGGTCGTCATAATGAAGTCAATCTCATTTTTTGTCGAACCGTCGGGGCTCGACCAGGTTCACTTCCTGTGGGGCCGCTTCTGGAAGAAAGAGTCCCTCTTTCTCCATAAAGTCGGCCAGCTGCTGGCCCCTACGGTTCCGTTGCCCTACTCCAAATTTCCCTACCTTCAGTTTACCGCTTTCTCTTGTGCCTAGTTTTGCGTTGAAGTCTCCCATCAACACCGTGTAGTGGTTAATTGATAGAATCAGGCGTTACTTTGCGGAAATCCATTATAATAAAAAATAAAAATATAAATTTCTTTGCAACTTTCCGCTAAACATATAAAATGATGTGTCTTACCTGGATTGAAGCGCACCTCCCGCCCTCCCTCAATTGTATACACTAACTCCGTCACCACTAGACCAAGCACCACTACTCTCAACACCACTATTCCAGGCAAGACACACCATCGACGATAATACGACACGTGTTTCGCCTCTACACGAGGCATCCTCAGGTAATATAGACTCTACGGCGGCTGACCGCTAAGTGAGCGGCGAGTCGAAACAGTTGCTATTTATACACGCTGACACAATCGCTCCCTACCAAAGTAGCGAGTGACCGCGTCGTGCGATAACAAACCTGCCAACAGTTATTATTATTGTTATGATTATTTTTAAATACTATTATTATTATTGTTTGGAGTGACCGCGCCGTGCGATAACAAATCTGCTACTAATTATTATTATTGTTATGATTAATATTTTAAATACTATTATTATTATTGTTTTATTGAAATTATTATTAAAGATTGGCCTTAAAGATGTTTAACAAAGGTGAATTAGAAACATTTGTTTGTTCATTCAGCAGTGTATAATTACCATTATTACTTTTTAAAATCTCCAACTGCTCCAGCACACACAATCGCAGCCCCTTATTACAGGTATGTAAGACTTCAAAGGAATGGTCGCTAGCTAGGTTGTGTCCAGTGTCCAAGAGATGTTTAGCAAAATGGGATTTATCAGGATTGCGATTTCTGTACGCGGCCATATGTTCTTTATAGCGCGTTCCGAAATTGCGACCAGTCTGACCCACGTAAACGGCGTGGCATTCGTCACAAATAAGTTTATAAACACCCGATTTTTGACTAATATTTAACTTATCTTTATTGTTACAAATATTCCTAAGCGAATTGTTTGTTTTGAATGCCACGTTAACGCCGTTTTTCTTAAGACTATTAGCTATTTTTTCCGATATGGGGCCTAAGTAGGTCAAACTATCCACATACCGCCGGACACTTTGAGATCGAACCGCGTACAAAGAATTGCGAACAACATGCTTTTGTTTCTTTTTAATAAGATTATCAATGAGACTTTTTTCAAAAGACTTTTTTCTGTAAGACCTTCAGCGAATACCGTTTGGTGATTCTGGGTATCAGGTACGCGACCCTCGTCGACACACTCCCAATCTTTACAACGTTGTTGACGAGAGACTTGTGGTCGATAAATCCGACACCTCCTTGCTGTCCCAAGGAGGTCACCCTCCCGGTGATAGAACAAGTTGCCGGCCTCGAGGATTACCGTGTCCTCCCCCTCTCTTCGGACCTCGGATAATAATATGCCGGATAATAATATGCCTCCAATAATATGCCAGCGCAACTTGTCTACCTCTTCTTCCAACTCCAGTATCTTCTCGTCAGTCCTCAGGGTGCGTGCGTTATATGTTGCCAGGTCGAGTCGCCGTAGGTGGCAACCGAACCTCCACCGGAGATTCTTAGCACCCCCTGCCCCGCCGTTATCAGGGTCACCACCGTAGCCGGGAATAGCGGGGCCGCAGGGGACTGGGGGCCGTTTGTTTGCGTCGTTACTCATGGGGGGATATTTGCCATAGTTGCCACGCTTGGCGAGCGGGTTGGCAACTGCAGTTTTTTATTACGTCACAGTTGTTATCAGGAAGATGCTGCTGCCCATCTCCTGCCTGTCTCCCTCTGTCGCCTCTTACGACACCCACGGGAAGATATGGGGTAGTGGATATTCTCAACCGCCACTACACGGCAAGTATTTATTATACACTATTTTGACATAATAGTTTCAAGTTTCTCGAAAGTTTTCGAATATATACCAAAACAAGAAAATCGGTAAAAAAACATTTTATACCACATTTTTATAAAGGATTAAAAACTATAAAACTTCTTTTTGTTTTTTTGTTTTTGTATTCTTACATTGTCTTCCATTGAATGCTATAACAACTAAATATGGAGCCAAATAGGACGAAAATAACCGAAATACTTATTTTCCAAGCAGAATTGTAGGTCGGTAAAAATCGATTTTGAGAATAATAAAATCTACATCAAATCACACATTGGCAGGACACATAATTCTAATAAAGAGTACCACTTTAAAGCTAAATATTATTCAATTACAATTACTTCTATTTTTTATTTCAATTTCATCGCGTTAAAGGGGCATGCCCAGTCTTCATAGACACTTCGGCCATGAGTGCCCACATATAAAAGCATATAGATATGATAATATGCAATTAAAACAATGAAATGGTAAAGGAATTGCTTTAAAAAAAGTCGGGGTTTTGAAAATATTTGAAGTTTTTATTTTCACAAATGCAGTTTTTTTAACAACTATTTTTATCGATTTTATCGCGTTTTATTTCTTTGATTTTTAATTCCAGACATTTCGGGTGCTTTCCAGCACCCATGGTTACGGCAGACTGAGGTGACCGACGTCCCAATGTCAGTGTTAACCCGGAGTACCTTCAGATTTTTAATTTTTATTTATTGTCCGATCTACAGAATGAACTTACTGTGTCTAGAAGTCTTGCAGTGGTATGCTTGGGTTTTTAATTTCATTAATTACCAGGGTCCTAAGCAGGTGGTAGTAGCAAGCATCCTTCCTAAAAAAGAATTTATATATTAGATATTATATAGAATTTATATAATAAAATACACTTTACGACTAATAGTGATGACTTGCAATTCTAGCCCTAAGTAAAGATCAGCTAGGGCTTAACTTTATTCCTTCCATAATGCTGCTCCTCTGGTTATTACAGAGTTCTATCCGGTAGCAACCATTAAATCTTATATGCTCACCATAATAGTAGCGAGCTTGCTTTAATTGGTATGTGACACAAGCAATTAATATTAAGTCGCTGTAAGTTAAAACAGGAAATTCCCTAACATTTTAAAGTCTACATTTATATTTCTAAAGTCTGCCTGCCCTAGCTCTATTTAGATTGTTTTCCCTAGCATACTCAGAAAAATCATTATTTGTCTCCATATTTTGATGAACTATTTCAAGTATTTGAGCCGCATCATCCCTGTCCCTTATTTTTGTGTGGAATTTATTAACTATAGCAGAAGCCACAGCAGTCTATCATCAAATGTGTAGAAGCCCTGTTAAAGTAATTTTGATGAAATATTTTAAATTCAGTTTTAAAAATGCCATTCACCACCTCTACTACCCATATCGACACATAGTCACGGTTCTGGATTTATTAGCATATCTTGTCATTAACTGAAATTCACCATCTGCTGGAGACATTTCTGCGACCCTTAGACATCCACATCTATCCTCGATTACAAATCAAAATGCAGATGCGTTGTCACCCGTGAGGACTAAATCATTTTCTCGTTTCCAGTAAAAAGGGTCTCCGGTTCTCTACACTCACCATACAAAACACAGCAGCATTAAGCTACTATTTCACGCTGGTATTCTGTGAGAGGGTGCTCCTTCCCCGGTCGAGCCGACCCATTCATGCTACAACTATACTTCTAATATAACTGCAGCATGGCTCTACCAAGTATAACACACATACATAGTACTTGTCACTATGTATGTTTGTTATCGCAAAATGTAGTTAATCACAAAAGAGACATACTTGCAATGCTGATGGAACTGTTACAACATGGTAAAAAACATTGTGCTTTTATATAATTAGTTAGCAGTACACTGTGTGATGTATGATCTAAGCTTTGTTGTTCTGGGTGCAATACATTACTCACTTCAGATTGCAACGAGGATGGACTAGATGATTCAGATGGTTCCCGTTCTGCAGTTGAACATGATGCTGTTCTATCAGTTCATTGCCAGCAATTATGATATACACGGCATGACAACTGAAATAATGTAAAATACAAAAAATGAAGTCAAAGTGAAAAAATAAAAATAAAATAGATTTATTTCAAACTCAAATATAAATAAAATATTTATCAAGTTAAATGTTACTGCACAAGGACGGATTTAATGCCCTATATTATTTAATAATTAAGGACTGACAGACTACCAGCAGTCCAAAAACAATGAAAAATCAACTGTCTCCTTTCTTGGTAGTTGATAAAACTGGTTAATCTCATAAATAAGCTAGTATGTTTGTCAGATACAGCTAGGGCAGATGTGAAAAAATAAAACAAGTTCTTGAGTTGATATACAATCAGTGTAAAAACATGTATAATTATCAGATATATGGATCACATTTAATAAATTGAAATGTTAAACATGTTAAACACTTACCTCACGTAGCGCAAATAATTCCTCACGTGGAAAATCGAAGACAAACAATGTGTGTGATCTTATTCTCATAAGTGTCAGTGCCACAGCTGATGTATAGATGTTCAAGACGAACTATTGGTGCATTTTGCGAGTGCCACACTACACGTTCACTGTACTCGAAACTTGTACCTAATAAAGAAGCTACAATTATTATATTGATATTATTCAAGTAAACTCAGTTATAAAGCATTTCTTAGAGGAAGACATACCACATCGTGATATGTACCAACTATTTACCTGCTGTGTTCGAACCAATTGTTGAGAGATCAACAATTGCATTTTACTTTTATAACAAAACAATAACATGATAACAACACGTAATTTAATTCTTGTGACATAACAGTGACAGCGGCCTACCTGTCGGATACGATGTTGCCACTTAACGGTCATAAAATCTATGGAATGATATCGATTTTTATTCGATTAATAATATCATAAAAAGAATAATCTTTGACGCGTTTTAAGTTCTGCACGCTTTTTAAAATATAATTTCCTTTATTTATTGAAACTCTATTTCAAATGTATTTTTAAGAACAGTTAGCTTGTGCTGTATTGTTTTGTTATGCTTTAGAGAATTCGTGGTAAATCAGCTGGAAATTAACTTCTTGAATTATCATAACATGATTCCATTTTAAATGTTATGTTAAAAACAGATAAGAATAACAGTTAACTTGTGCAGTAGCGTTTTGTTATACTCTAAAGAATTCTTGGTAAATCAGCTAGTAATTCGCTTGTTTAATTATCATAACTATAAATGTGAAGGATGTCAATGAATTCAACCGAGCCTATAACAACGGTTGTTTTAGTTTTTAATGGTTGACTGCCGCTTTTGATGACTTGAAATTAATAAAAACCTATTTTGCGCAATAAGTTTTTTCTCTTTGGTAATGAATAAACCACAGAAACCCCTTTAATGTATAATAGTCCTTTTTTTGATACAAGTAGCACATTTTAAGGAACCGCAAAAACAACTTTGTTATTTATACAAACACTATGAAAAACAAAATAATTTGTTGCTGGCGATAATGACAGTGGTATTTTGACTCGATTTAAAATATATGCTTGTTACTACTGAACTCTTCATGGGCCTGCGAGTCCGACTCGCACTGAACCACTTTTTTTCAACATTTAGTTTTATTCTAATAAATAGTTTTTTCGTTTAAGCGGAGCTCTTTTACTTTAGGTTTATTACCTCTTTATCTACAATAATCAATCTGAGTAAGTACAGTGTGTAAATACGATTCTTAAATTGTAAAAATAATAATTGGATTTGAACATCTTAGGTAGGTATTTAGTTTTATTTATTTAGAAAATATTAATCTCGCAATTATTTATTGTAATAATATAATTTATCACACAGCTAACGCCCTCATTAGCAATGTAATGGTGAAAGAATTTTCAAAATCGGTCTAGTAATTTTTGAGATTAGCCAAAAAACGTATTCATTGAAAGTAGCGCCCTCAATAATAAAATTAACCCTATATTAGATATCTAAAATTATACATAACAATCTAGTGGTGAAAGAATTCTTAAAGTTGGTCAAGTACTTTACGAGTTAAGCGAATAAAATATTCTTTGATAGTAGCTCCCTCAATAATAAAATGCATCCTACGTTTTAAGCACCATAGCAAAAAACGATTCAACATAGCCTAATCCGCACACACAGTAAAAACATAACCATCCTTTTTCGTCTGTAGTCGGTAAACATTTGGTTAATAACGGTTGCGTATCGACTGCTTTGGATAAATATCCATTGTCAACGGTTATTTTAAACCTATATCATAACATCGTAATAATTATCGAAAGATCATATAAGCATTGTAATAATGACACCATAAGTAATCGATTGAAAAGGGGAATCGATTTTTTAATGATTTTTGTGATTGGCAACATTTTTTATTTTATTCACTGACTAATGAATTACGTATTTACCTAATTTTATTTTTATCTTTTCGGTACTTTTAATTTGTGCAAAAATATTCCCATTGTTTTAGGATAAATGAATACCGCGATTAATAACCATAAATAAAGATATATTTTTTTAACAAATGCACATTGTTGGGCGTTCGATGGCCTAATATGGGCATCCCCCTTTAATTTATTTTTGCTTCCGACGTTTAGAGTGCTTTGCAGCACCCATGGTCACAATAGGAATGAAGTATTTGGATTCCCGATGTCATAGTTATCCCGGAGTAACGATGTAAAAATAGTTTTCAGTATGTAGTGTTCGCGTAAATATAAGAATTAATTAGACTTATTTACGCAAAAGATGGTTACGTAAACATATCATCCAAGTTCTTGAGCAAATCGGGATCAAATTCAGTCCGAAAGAGAAACAATGATTGAGTTAATCTCTCTCAGCAGACAGACTCCAAACGGGGCGATAATAAATACGTGAGATTCAACGCCTCCAAAATAGAAGCGAGTCTAAGAGAGCTTGGTCCTACCCCGGTCGAGCCGACCCGTTCGTGCTGCAAACATAATATAGCTGCAGCGTGGCGTTTAAATGCTTTGATCAATTACCGTATCATTGTTTGACAAACATTACAGTCATAGACACGTTATATGGAAATTACTGTCGACGATGAATGTCGGCTATATTTAAATATTTATTCCATGGGTGCTTATAGTCGGGTAACTTTATGGCTTCGATCAATAATATACCAATAATATAGTACATTAATGATCGAAGCTTTATGGTCTATCTTTATAATACATATATACAACATATAACAGAACCTCTGTTCTCGCTAAGTACGTTATCAGAATAAGGATATATTTATTATTAATAAGAACATATAGAATTCTTATCTCTTACCTGTCTATGTTATATATACAATTCTTCTACAGAATAATAACATCTTGTGAGTAACAACTCCAAAACTAATTACATAAATAACAAAAAGCTTTTATGTTTCATATTATCAGGTATTTTGTTATAAAGTTTTATTGACATTGCAGATGCATTCTCATGATGATGCATAACAGAGAATACTGATGCACCGCTTAGAAACAAGTTAACAGAAACAATATATAAAATAGAATAAAGTTACAGCTTATACGAGTATACGTTCCACTGCTAAGCATAGGCTTGTAATCATTTCTGAGAGGGTTTTAAGGCAAGAAAGTGTACGCCGCGCTGCCCTAATGCGTCTTCAAAATATTTGTTTTTTTTTCTCAGACATGCAGGATTGCTAACGATGATTACCTTCACCGCCGAGCACAATGTGTGTAAATAAGGATTCAAATGTACAGAAATAACTTTAATGCAGAAAGATAGACCAATTTTTTAAAATTAAATTTAATTCTTCAATTCAACTGATCATTCCAACTGATCAGTTGTAACTAAAACTGTTGATTTTTTTTAAATATCAGATTTTCGATATATCCATAAATAAACTTATATGTAAAACTCCGATATTGATATATTTATAATTATCGATATATCGAAAAGCCGATACTTTAAAAATATCAACAATCCTAGTTTGAACTGATCAGTTGGAATGATCAGTTGAACTGACCGGGTGTGGCGTCCATTAGTTTCCATTCAGAGAGGAAACGTAACCGGCGTTCTTGACACTATAACGCCGGGAGTAGGACTGTATGAGAAGTTAAGCTTTTAATTTTATTAAATTTTTTATTATGGTAGTAAGTATTGTATATTTGAATATCATGTAAATATATTTACTTTTTGACACTTTTTTCAAACATTATCAAAATATTAAAAAAAAAATCATAAAAACTTGAGAACTCTCAAAAGTTCTCAAGTTTTTATGATTTTTTTTACTCGGTTTTTGTTATATCTTGTATTATTGATTATTGGTGATGTTATGTGTTATGTATAATTTTTATCTACTATTTATGCACACTTCTATATTTTTATATGTAAAAGATCTCCTTCACCAAGGTTTGCCTGGAAGAGATCGCTGTTTATTTGATACGTGGTAGAGCCATGCTGCAGTTATATTAGTAGTATAGTTGTAGCACGAATGGGTCGGCACGACCGGGGATGGACCACGCTCTCACAGAATACCAGCGTCAAATAGTAGCTTAATGCTGCTGTGTTTCGTATGGTGATTGTAGAGAACCGGAGACCCTTTTTACTGGAAACGAGGCATTCCATCTTAGTGCTCACGGGTGACGGCGCATCTGCATTGTGATACGTAATCGAGGATAGATGTAGATGTCTATGGGCCACAGCAACCACTTACCATCAGGTGGACTGTGTGCTCGTTTGTCACCCTATCCTATAAAAAAAAAAGAAAAGGCCACCTAATTGTACATAAATTTATCATTTTAAGTTAGTTGTTCTTTGTATTATTTTGTGTGCAATAAATAGTATTGTATTGTATTGTATTGTATTGTTCTTCACTGAATTCCTCCTAAATTCTTGGAACGATTTTGATGAACTTTATTGTTATTTAATGTTAGTATATTTTTCTAAATTCTGATAAAAGCATTGCAATGCATTATCAACTCAGGCTAGGCATTCGTAATAACTCAACTACAAAAGAAAATGTATTTTTAGGATATACACTAGATAGCACAACAAACCATAAACCTCATATTGAAAAAATTTGTAAGAAAATAGCTAGCGGTAATTACGCATTATTTAAGCTAAAGCCAGCTTATTAGATAAAAAGAGACTCATATCTGTGTACTATGCCTACATTCATTCTATAATAATATATTCCATTACTATTTGGGGTAATGCTCCGGATATTATAAAAGTTTTAAAATGTCAAAAACAGTCTGTAAGAATAATCAATGGTCTGAAAAAAGTAGCCCGGCAAGAAAACATTTTAAGAACGACAAAATAATGACAGTGGTTTCGCTTTATTTAAATAATAGTTTATTGGAGTTACATGAAGATAAAAAAATACCGAAAAAGAAAGACATAAATCAACATAATCTGCGTAGTAATGAAAAACGTGTTCTACCCATGAATAGATTAGTGAAAGTAAAAAAACATGGGCGTTACTCAAAAATATTGATGTATAACAAATTACCAAAAAGTTTAACCAGCCTACTATAGCAAATTTAAACGGAAACTTAAGTATTTTTTTGAGAATAACCCATTTTACAAATTAAGCAATAACTCATGGAATCGTCATTCTTGTGTAACGTGCAAACAAAATAAATTACCTAATTCTATGACGTAAAGCGTCAATGTTACTAAATTTAAGCTACATAGTACAATAGTATAATTTAACCTCACAAATTTATAAAAACTTTTGTAACCAATGACTTCCCTGTAACGATTTTTATATTATGGTCAATAAGTATTTCTAATTTCTAATATTGAGTTTTTGAGTGGGTCACTGGACGCTACTGTCGAGATCCAGAAATCAACCGTGCGAAAACGGGATGGATCACTAGTTCATTTATATATTAAGATATACATAGAATATATAGAACGATTTGTAATATTTCTTATTTTCGCAGTATACGCGTAAATACAGGAAATCGTTATAGAATACTTGCAAATACATAATTTCAGTCTTTACTACGGCGATCACACATTAATATTCTAATCGAAAATTCATTTACAATGCTATCGGTAAACAGCGTTAATTGTTCTGTTCTGTATCTTTACGGGTGGGGGGTGAGCGTGACCTCTTCCCCCTCCTCAATAAATATTTATCATGGCTCTCCTAACTGAATGATACCAAGACATTAACTCCCTTATCCAAATTATTTTTATTTTCATATGGATAAAGCCGTGGTAGCTCAGGGGTTAAGCGCTCCCTGAAATTTCACACGACGCGAGCAACCCGGGTTCGATATCCGGAGCACCAATGAAATTGTTAATTGCAATTTCAAGTTCTGATTTACCATGCGGTACTTATATTCTCCTTCATGCTCGGCTTAGAAGGTAAAACATCGTGATGAAAACAGCATATCCTCGAAAAACATATTTCGAAGACATGTGGTCTGACAACATGCATTGTAGTCGTCGTCTAATTAAATTTTTATTAACATAAATTAAAAACAAAATTAATTTAATTAAATGAGTAGTGTCAGCGTAAGATAATTACTACAACATATCAATATCGTTCCGTGGGTCGCTGCATCTTTCAAATAACAACCCAAAGTAATAAAAAATACAGTTGTCAAGCGTGGCAGTTATGGCAAGCTACGACACTCGAAAGGGGCGAGTATTCAGCAATGGATTTTTGATAAACTTCAATATATGAATTATGAATTTATAAACATTTCCCTAACAAGCGTTCAACAAAAAGACTATCGCATCGCACAAAGCAGTTTTATTAAAAGAAAAAGTAAGGAAAATATAATTTTATTTTTTTATTTACTGACATCGTAATATATATACCTATATGAATTTATTGAATTCCGTTCATTGCCACTTTATTAAAAGTTTCAGAAATATTTAAAGTTTTACTTAAAAAAATACTGAAAATCTGAAATGATCAATGACCTCAAGGCTCATTAGAGCAGTGTGAAAGGGTTATGTTGCAGTGTTGCATGACCGCTGATTCGAATCCCGTTACGAACTAATGTTTTTTTTAAACTTAAATATATGGTTTTATAGACTTTATGAGGCAATCTATATTTTCAGTAATGAACTTCTTTATTTTTATTCTTAATGAATGAATGAAAAATTGCTATCTTAATATATAAATTACGTGTCACGTTGTTTGTCCGCGATGGTCTCCTAAACTACTTAACCGATTTTAATCAAATTTGCAGACCGTGTGCAGTTTGGTCCAACTTGAGAGATATGAAATTTTTTCCCCCATAAGTGACCCACAATTTTTTTGAGAATGTAAGGATTTTTAATAGGACATCACAGGGTCGTCGAAAAGGGCAGAACAACGTCTGCCTGGCAAGCTAGTATGAATATATATAAAATGAAATATTGTTTCAAATGAATTAAATATTTAACTCAAAATTTTATACAGACAGCGACATTAATAGGGTTCCTTTTTAAAAAATCCCCAAAAAAATAATTACATCCTCATTACGTCACTTGACAGTCATATGTCACTTTCAAGGTTTTCTACTAGCGTTAGAGATTATAGAAAGTCAACTCGACTAATCCTGCTGAGGTCTAATAAGGAATGCCTCGTAACCAATAAAGACAATATCTACCTATAATACGATCGTTATTTAATTTTAATTAAAAAGTACATGTAGTGGTAACCGTTAAACATTGAAGACTAGAGTACTGCCTACCCAGTAACGTATAAAAGCGTGAAGATTATTAGTTCTAATGCCACACACTTCCGAGTGATATAATCTATATAAAAAAGCTTATCAACTACTTCACTCACCTATAAAGTATATCCTTCGTTCATATATAAGAAATCCAACAAAAAGCATTCACTTCCCACGCCACAACACTACATATGCTAAACTCAACAACACATAAAGTCAAAAAATAGACCATAGGCATGTGTCATATACCGCCAAAATGATTGTCCAAAGATACAACCCAGGGCCGTTAGTTGTCACCGAAATACACTAAGCTTTCCGTTCCCACCAGCACCGTCTCGACCGTTGACATTATATTCATACATTATTATTTAAAATACAATTAATAAAGCACTTTTCACATAACGAAATCTATTGTTGATCGTTGTTTGCGAACGTTCAACGGAATGTTACCGAAAGAATTGTTTTATTTTTGTAACGAGAAGCAGTGGCCGGGCGCGCGCGTCCGTCTGAAGCAAAGCTCGAAATTCATATTTAGGTTAGAATACGCGGGCTACGACATCACGCACACATGCGCAAAAGCTTTCTGTGCGCTGTCAAAGAACAGATAGCAAAGTTTTCCAATTGAGTTTTTCGTTCCAGCTTAACACTAGTGTTGGAAATGGTTTTTAAGAAAAAAAACTGACTTCACTGTGAAGACTTTTAACTTTATTAAATACTTTTAATTAAAAAGGATTAGCAAGATGAAGTGTTGATATAATAATAGAGATGGAGATGGCAGTACGGACTTGCGTAAATGATGGTGAAGCTTTTTGACTTTCAAAAATGCTTCGTAAAGGCAAATCTAATATACCTATATTGGTAAATCGCACTGCCTTAGCGTAACAAAAGTCTGTCCACTCTTGCCTTGAACTGCCCGGATTGTTTTCGGACGGGAAGATAGACGCCGGCAAATTATTCCACTCCTTTGTTATACGCATTAAAAAGTCGAAGCAAACCGTTTGATTCTAATGCGTGGAATATCGACAAACAAAGGGGTGAAGACCCGCCGACCACTTCATCGTCCAATGGTGGTAAGGATACGAAGGAATTAAAGCGTGCAATTACTGCACACACTCACCTAAATGCATCCTATAGAATACCGAGAGACTGGCTATTCTGCACCTGTGCTCGAGGCTGACAAGGTTGGTTTCAACCAAATAAAGGTCACCAATCAGCCTCTTGGCACGTCTCTCCACTGAGTTCAACGCTGCCATGTGGCGTTTTGCAGCACCAGCCCATATGTGACAGCAGTACTCCATGCACGACCGGACTTGCGCTTTATATAAGGTAAGAAATTGCGCCGGCGTGAAGTACCGCCGCACCCTTGCAAGGACACCAAGTTTCCTTGCGGTTGCTTTTGCTCTGGACTCAATGAATCGCACATAGTTGAGGTTCAAAGAAAATTCAACCCCGAACAATTGAAGGTAATCAGTGTACTCCAAGGATACATTCCGAAAAGTAGGACTCAGGTTGAGTGGCCTCCTTTTAGCGGTGAAAAGATACGCTTGTGTTTTGGAGGCGTTGAATCTCACGAGATTGGCATCGTCCTATTCGGAGACTGCCTGTAGTGTGTGACTCACACGCTCAACCATAGCTTTTCTTTGGAATCCAGTTCCCGACTGGCCCGGGCACTTGGTTATTATCTATATTACATCTCCACAACCATAGAATACTATAAATTATAATACATAGTGGTATACATAGAATACAATAAATTATAGTATTCTATGTCCACAACTGTATAATCGTTTGCATTTTATACGTGGTAGAGCTATGCTGCAGTTATATTAGATATTTAGTTGTAGCACAAATGGGCCGGCTCGTCCGGGAAAGGACCACGCTCTCACAGAATACCAGCGCAACCGGAGATCCTTTTTACTGGAAAGAAGGCATTCCATCTTAGTCCTCAAGGGTGACAACGCATATAATAATAATAATTTATTTTATTTTGATAATAATTTATTTTATTTTGATAATAATTTATTTTATTTTGATAATAATTTACATTATTTTGATAAAATGTACAAATTATTCCAATAAGTCTTAACTTAAAAATAGTCTACAATAACAGGCACCTGAACTAGGATAAACCTGTATCTCAGGTGTATGTGCTTAAAGATACATTAACAAATATTTTCTGTTTATTATATAAAATGAATAACGTACTAACTAATAAGGGTTATTTGGGTAAAATACATTATCATTAATTTACTTATGATATTAATTAACTTATAACAATCAGCAACTTCTCCGTATCATCGTATGACAAATTTTGTAACCATGTTCGAATTACCTTTTTACAGTCTGCCATTTTTAATGGATATATATACAAAATTGCATTGACTTGATTATACAAAAAAGGGCCGAGAAATGTAAAAAATATATGCACGAAATAATGCTTTATTCTAATGTTAGTTTCAATTACTTTATCTTTGCGCCTTTTATCAGTGACCTCTCTTCTATAAGGCAATCTTAAATGCTGTTTTAGTAACATGCTCATAACAAATAACTGGCGCACTGAGAGAACATTATAGGATTTGTATAAGAGATGGGATGGAAATAGAATAGGGCGGAATGTTGCAACTTTTAATACAGCTCTTTGAGCGCGTTCCAGTGGTAGTAGTGTAGTTTTAGCTGCTACACCCCAAGAGGTTATACAATAGGTGAGTATTGACTGACATAATGCGTAATATACTTGTTTTACTACCTTATTATCAGCAAAAGAACGAATTTTTTTAAAAACAAACATTATTTTACCAACTCTATTGCATAGGTGGTTTATGTGGTTTTTAAATGTAATCGTAGAATCTATAATTATTCCAAGGTACTTAACAGTTTTTGTATTAGAAATAAATGGGCAGTAACATTTAGACTCTGTGACTATGTAACATTGATGTGCATAAGGTTCTGGAATGGTTATATGCTGGGTTGAGCCACGCATAGAAAAATGAATATATTTGGTTTTGTCCGTATTCAGTGTTAATATGTTTTGTTGGAGCCATTTATTAACTCTATCAAAACCTTGCTGAGCATATGAGTAAACCTAGTCAACTGTATTTGCGGAAAAAAGTAGTACGGTATCATCTGCGTAAGATATTATTTTACCTGAGTTAAGTTCAAGATTGCAAAGGTCATTTATATAAATCAAAAATAGGGTTGGCCCTAATACACTTCCTTGAGGCACGCCAAAATGAGTATTTTTTGTTCAGAGCTAACAACCTTATCGATTTTTATGCATTGATATCGATTTTCTAAATAATTCTTAAAAAGTTGAAGCTGCTTACCTCGAATACCTATGCTCTCTAACTTATTTAATAGGATAGGAATAGAAACCGTATCAAATGCTTTTGCAAGGTCAATTTTGATGATGAATGCATTTTGATTCGTAATCGAGGATAGATGTAGATGTCTATGGGCCACAGCAACCACTTACCATCAGCTTATTTATTATATTTGCTTATTTGCTCGTTTTATTACCCTATCCTATAAAAAATACCCATAGATTCAGAGCATAAGCAGATGAATAATATGCAGCAAGAAGAGAATTGCGAAGATAATGGACCCTTGAGGAACACCGGGGTCAGTAACCATAGGATCGGATGAGCAGCCATCGATGATGACCCGAAAAGACTAAACCCTCAGAAAGTCCTTTACCTATTTAATCAGACCAGGGGATAAGCCGTACGCTGGAAGCTTACCCAAAAGGCTAGCGTCCCAAACTCTGTCAAAGGCCTTCGAGATGTCAAGGGAAACAGCAAGTGCTTCCCAATGTTCTCGAGTGTTTCACCTCATATATGTCTAGCATACACTAGAAGGTCCCTGGCTGATTTTGATTTTAGCGAAACCCGTATTACCAGTCAATAAGGAGGTCATTCTGTTCTAGGTATGGCATTAAGTTGCCGTTTAATATACGCTCCATAATCTTGCATGGATATGGAGGCAATTGAAATTGGCCAGTAATTGGCAGAGTCGGCTAGGTCATATTCTAACTTGAAAAATATGCAGTATTTTTTTTTAAAACCGAAAACCTGATGAAATTTATGGTTTTTAACGCTTATCCATCTCTACATATTATAAAACAAAGTCGATTCCCGCCGTCTGTACGCTTAGATCTTTTAAACTACACAACGTACTTTGATGCGATTTCATCATCAATAGACACAATGATTCAAGAGGAAGGATGTATAATACATGCATTACATGTTACGAGTGTATATTACATGTACAGATGTATATTACATGTTACGAGTATAGTTATATATGTAATTCTTCTGTACTGTTCTCCTTCTGTGTATGTAACTGAACTCCTCCTAAACGGCTGCACCGATTTTGATAAAATTGTGTGTGTGTGTGTGTGTGTGTGTGTGTGTGTGTGTGTGTGTGTGTGTGTGTATGTGTGTGTGACATTTAGTTGATTTGAGAGTAGTTTAGACACACAATTGGACCCAGTAGGTGGCGCTATTGTCGAGATTCAGAAATCACGTGAAGCCGGGGCGGATCACTAGTAAACTATCGATTTCATTCTGTACAAAAAAGGTCCGTTTTTACCCACTAGGCCTAAGGTTGCATTATTTGCTACACCACAATTATACAACAAAACTATGAGCAAGAGACGTGGGATAAAGATATGGTAATATGACCTTTTTTACTAGAAATTAACAGATCTCCATATCGCAAATAATTTTCGAAATAATAGCAAAAAATTTAGTTTCAAGTAGTTTTTCGATACTTGAACTACTTACTCAAAGACCATATATATCTGCAAGTTTTTAAGTTTTACGGGGAAGAAGTCGCCTTAAAGCTGGTTTAAAATAAAAAAATACCTTGACTTTGATTACATTCTCTTCAGGCCACCACAATAATAAATAATGTCCTCCAAACTTAATTTTAGTCACGGTAATCAGCCTCAACATAAACTAGCCATCTGCGCATGACAGGATTATACAACCCGAATGTGTGCGCAAGCGCAGGTACCCTCTCGATTCCCTCACTTTCATAGATAAATCGGGTGCAGAAAGAACGGCTTAACGTGCTTTCCAAGACACGGGGTAGAAACACCGCTAACTTCCTAACTCTGGGTTGCTACTGACAATTTCTTGACAGAAAAACCCAATAATTAACTCCAGCCCGACCCGGGATTCAAACCCGGAAACTCATGATCAGCAACCGCGTGTTAACAGTCTGTAAACCATCATTAGATCAACGAGACAGTAAGTTCAGACAACCACTACGCTGTAAAGGGCGTCCTATTCTCCACATATATTAAACCTACTTCCTAGTCTGTTTTCATGTTGTTCTTTGACAAGCTCAGTAGTTCGTTCACGCACTAGCTGGCAGACTCACCGGCATTTACGTATATCGTACTTGCAGTATCACTGAAAATACACTCGCGATCACTTCGCCGTCACTCGACTATGTTTACCAGATTTTCTTTGGGATTTCAATATTACTTTAATTAATTAAATTTTATTCAATAGTCACTATTTCGGATAAAAGTTACAGCCTATGCACGTCCCACAGCTGGGCATATGCCTCCCCTCGTTTCTGAGAGGATTTTAGGCAAGGAATTGTCCGTCGCGCTGGCCCAATGCGTGTTGACGAACTTCAGATATTTTAGAATTTTTTTTCTTATTTCTCAAACATACAGGTTTTCTCACGATGTTTGCTTTCGCCGCCGAGCACGTGGTAAATAAGCACTTAAAATTGCAATTAACGATTTCGTTGGTGCCGGCGGGGATCGAACCTGGGTTGTTCGCGTACTGTGAAACTTACAGCGAGCGCTAATCATCTGAGCTACCACGGCTCCGTTATACGAATATTTTGTATACCATACATATAAAAATGACCCGATTAAAAAATTGTGCTTAGGAACCCTTTCCATAAACAGGGTCATATGAACAATTATATATTTATTCTATCTGTATTAATACTGCCTTGGTTTAAGAGCCTTGTCGATTATTTAGAGACGATTGCAGGAAACCGGATGTTATTCTTTAGTCACTTGAGAGAGAGGCCTAATGGATTAGAATTGGTAGTTACATGCTTTATGCCTACATACTTTGAGGTCTCTCATTTCAGGGATACCTCGTATATGGCCGGTGTAGCATCAGAGATGGCTGAACTGAATAAACGGCGCAAATTTGAGCCTCTGATAGATTTAGCAGTTAAGCCTATCAGCCCATGGGTTCCAAGTGTTGTTAAGTTTTAAGTAGGAACGCCACTGAGGCAAAATAGCATTAGTTTTTTAAAATTTATTTTTATAGTCATTAAAAATAAACTTTTAGTAACAAGTAAAAGATGACTTCAAAGTACTAAAAGGAATAAAATTATATCGCCCACCCGTGCAATGTATCCTACTTATTAAAAGATAATTATTTTATTTAAATTTTTATTAAGAAAATATGACATTGTTTAATTTTTGTAAATTACATACATACAAAAAACATACAGTCGAATTATTTAAAAAAAGCCATAATAAATTTTTAGCTTTCTCCCCCGTTTACTCTCAAGTGATGTTAGTAATGTACAGTTACTATATACATTACTACTACTACTACCATGATGTTTTTTGCAACTTCATCGGATTCAGAGCTCATATTAGATGAAACTGAATGCTGATAGCGTCTAGACAGTGATCTATTTTGAAACTAACTTAGTAGAGGTTTAAACGCGAAAGACAAATGTTAGTGTAGCAATTATGTGTGTCAACTTTGACTGTATAAAAAAAACTTTGCCTTGCGGTAAACGTAAAAAATAAAACCTTTATTCATCATTGATGATGAATATCATTGGCTCTTTAAAAAATAATTCTTGCAGTGCTGAGTATCAAAACTGCTAATATTCCTGTTAACCACTCCAGTAAAGCTTCAAATACTTGTGTTAGACAAGATTCACGCTAGTAATGGAATGGTTAGCCATTAGACTACTGTAGCTTAGACTCTACTTAAATTCATTTTCATTTATTATACGTAATAGAGCCACGCTGCAGCGATATTATAGTTGTATCACTAATGGGTTGGCTCGACAGTGGAAGGATCACGCTCTCACAGAATACTACCGTAAAATAGCAACTTAATACTGCTGTGTTTCGTATGATGAGTGTAGAGATTAGTGTTGCCAGGTCCGACTTGTTTTAAATCGGTACATGAGGTCAAAAAATCGGGATTTAGGGTTGCAGATCGGGACAAACAAAAAACGAGGTGTTTTTAAATCAGGGTTTAATTTATTGAGTTTTAAACTACTAGGGCAAGTACAGTATTATATTACCTAAATTAAATACGTACATATTTAATCTTACATAACAAGTAATCAGTCTTGCTGGACTAGTAGAAATTTTAAAATAAAATCGTACTTATTAACGCACGTAATTGACGCACTTCAGAAGAATAAAGTAAGTATTTATGTAAATTATTTATTTTTTATTAACATAATTTTTATCATTGGAAATTGGATTTTTTTTTCATTTTTTGATTTATCGGGACATTTAGCGTCCCGACCAGGTACGAATCGGGACGCGTCCCCAGACCCCTGAAAATCGGGACGTCACGCGCAATTCGTGACACCTGGCAAGTGGCAACACTAGTAGAGATCCGAGCAGTGTCACCATTTGATTGAATCTTTTGTTGAAATAAAGATAGTTATGACTTTAGATTTTTTCGCTCTTTCTCCATTTATCATGCTAGCAAAAGGTTTTACCTTTGCATCTGCATTGGCCCTAGTTATTTCCTTAGCATAATGTCATATGGTATCTTGCTATGAGGTAATGCGACTGACATTAAAACTGTCTATATTTCGCAAAAGGGAGGTGTAAGAGCAATTTATATCTAGATTCGAAGGAATCCTTTAGAGAAAAAATTAAATAAATTAGTATATTAACTTTGGGCCTTCAATATATTTACGAAAATTTAATGTATACTGGGTGTCTTGCTGGTTCTTTCCAGAAGAGAGTCTTTTTCAAACCCAGTGGTAAAAGTAAAAAAATACTTTTAATAAGAATAACATCTAATCTATATTGAATGAGTGATTTTATTCTATTCTAATCTATTATATTCTAATAAAGTAGTCCGGCTGGTCACACTTCGTTCTTATATGAAGGCTATGGTAATAAAACATTTTTAAAACATAATTAGTTGTTCAAGTACTACATATAAGTCACGGTGAGTCAGCAGCCGCTGGATGGACGTTTATTATTGAATAAATCTCGCTGCGGTAAACAATGTCTGGATGTTTTCCTCCGCAGCCATTACTATCTCAGCGTGAGCTTTAGTGATGTGCTGTGTTGTACTCACGCTGGTACGCGTACTTATTTTTGATGTCTCGGTTTATAGGAAAAATATCACATAAATATAAATTTCGTGTAATTGTCGTGTTGTGACGGGATATGAGAATCCACTACCTCATATTTCGTGGTTCTTATAAGAGGCGACAGAAGGAAATGAAAATCTTTATAATATTTATTGCAAACTATTAAAAATAGCGGCAGCCATCCACGCGTGGCAGCTACTGCCTATCTCCTGTTTTATTTCCTCCTCTGGTTTTTACATGAATTTTTAAATGATAAAATGGGGTAATGAAATCTCTTACGTTGCTACTACATGGCCTCTACATACCAAATAATACATTATAATTCATTTAGTAATTAATTAATTGAGATTAGTATGAAAAAAATGGAAAAAAAATAAAGTTGGTAGTCGGCCGTTACGTTTTATAGAATCAAATTTTTTACCCCTTAAATTAAGTTAAATAAGGAGTATCAAAAACTCTAATATCCTCTAAATAACATTACATTACAAACTTATTCCCCTATTTTTTACACTTAGGGGTAGAATATTTGTAATATAATAAAAAAATCAATAAAATCAGACCGCATTCGACAAATATGTCGAGTAACATTCGTAGCAAAAAAGAACACATACTCAAATTAAGATCTTCTTCCTTTTTTAAATCGGCTAAAAATTAGAGATGGGCAGAATATGGATTTCACCGAACACAAATATACGGCCGAAAGTTCGGTGAAGCTTATACCAAACCGAATATTCGGCCGAACATTATTCGGCAGAATCGCCTCAGTACCTAATGTCGAAATTTGTTACTGTAAAGCGCGCGGGGCTAGCGCCGGACCCTGCCCCTCACTCCCCCGCCATACCAGACATGTTATTGCATCAAACATCTAGTACTGAGCAAATTGCCAGCACATGTTTATGTTTTGACTATTTTGCGAGAAAATTTAGCATTTCGTTGTGTTATTCTTCGTGAAAATTGATAACAATAAGATAAAAATGATAGCAGAAGATTTACTATATGGACTTATTTTAGAAAAACTGACGACCGAAGTAAATTGAAATGTACTAATGTAATTGAAGTTTTTTCGTTTGAATCTAAAAACATTTTATCAAGCTATCTATATTCTTTAATTGGAAATAAATCTACAGTGCCTCAAAAACTTAACGCTATACAGGTTGTTTTAACCCAAAACTAAAATATTATACTTTCATCAGTAAAATTATGTAAATTTGAATACAGGGACACTTTGATTACCACTTTAATGATTATTCGGTGATTTAACCGAATATTCGGCCGAATACGAATATTCAGTAAAGCTGGCGAATATGCCGAATACCGAATAGGAAACGAATATTCGGCCTATCTTTACTACCTATAAAAATACAAATCATTGATTGATTACGAATCGTGACAAAAAAAGCGTATAAAGCTACGTTTGATAACAAGGGATGCCATACGAAACACAGCAACATTTCGCGCTGGTATTCTGTTAGATTGAGGTTCTCCGCCGGTCATTAGTCTCAGACTTATTCGCAGTATGACACTATCACGTAAAATACTCGGGCATAGCATCTTACGAAAATAAACAAAAATAAAAACCAGAAATAAAATTCCGATCAGAGCACCACACATCACTAAAAACAGACACCAGGGTGTTAACACCCTAGAAATGACTTTAACATGTTCTGAAAGTCATTTGCCTTTAGTCGCACTTTGTAAGGAGTCATGGCCGAGTACGAGGATAAAATAAAAAAACATGCGTGCAGCTCACACGCGACAGAAATGAATCCTTCGAATGAAATGAAATATAAAATACAAATACTTTAAATGATTTATTTAATATCATAATTTAAACTTCAAGTTCGAAATAAAATATAAGAAAATATAATTTTATAGTAAATAAATGTAACAATCCTTTTAATATGTATATTAGACACAGATATTGTATTACTCTTTCCGATATACCTTATATATACTCAATAATTACAAAAAGGTTTATATCAATTTTACCTATTACGAAGTTGAGGTTTGACCGTTCTTCATTGCTTGTTTAATCCATAGTCCATATCCATAGGCACACGACACCTTAGTACCGCAGTTCGTACCTTGTTGAACAAAATGCGTAAGCGACGCCGTTTTGGCGGCGTTTACGACTTTTTTCTCGCGAACATTGAGCTATAATCTATAATGCTTGCTATCTCATTTTCGTAGTAGTAAGTAGGGACTGAATAAGTTAACCGACTTGGTATTACATGGATCTCACAACTTTTTACGATAGAAGAACTGAGTTGCGGGACTTTGTTTTTTTTACAAGTTATGTTTTGATGGCATCTCATTTCTTTTTGTAGATAAGATAGTTCTACTTTTTCCTTTTTGGTACCTTCTACTTCTTGAAAACCGTCAACGTACCTATCTACACCTATTTACAAATATGTACTCATTCATTCACTGCAAATGTAACTTTGTAATTCTATATATTCATATGGGATTACAAAGTTATTTATGCAGTTAGTGTATCTAGAAAACTGGACCGAAATTAAAAAAATATTTTAGTTTTTCCTTGATTTATACACTAAACACTAATTGTATTCTAAATTTGAAGCTTCTATGTCTGTTAGAAGTGCCTTAGAGTTTTGATGATCGGTCAGTCAATGAGTGACAAAATTAAGAAACTTTGACTAGTTATACTTCTTGAACTACTGGTTCAAATTAAATGAAATTTGAAATATATCATGTTCATATAATGTATACTCGGTTACTGAATTTCAGGCTTCTAGTTTTATCCACTACGAAGATATAGGGGTTCGAAAATGGCCTGAATTGCTTCGAGAAAAGTATGGAACGGCCGTGCCGCTTTTTTGCTCGACTTGGTGGGGGCACTGCCGTGCCCCCAGATTAAAAAAAATTCTAACATTCTGTCCTCTTTATCTTCCAAATTCAAAATGGGTGGTAATGCATTATTTTAACAGATTTCATTGCGCACGCAAACATTCCAGTGAGGCTCGATCGGTATGCAAAATCACATTCAATTTTGAGATAATTTCAAATAAAAGTATAGAAGCCTTATTTTTTTATTTTTTTTTCTTTATTTCTTTATTTCAGGCATCAAGGACTTAAAAATTAAGAACATTGGCCCATAGCAATATATAACTTAACCTAAAAATATAATATGAAATATAAACATAACACTATTTAGGGAACTTTCTTCTTTGGCGCGTCCCTGTATCGGCGAAACACTACCCCAGAGGGCCAGAAATCGGGAGCAAGGAATGTCTCTTTGTATTTTGTTTTTTCAAAAAACTTTTTTTTTATTTACTCCGTATTTTCAAAAAACTGCAATAATGATATATCGTTATTTATATAAAATTTGAACTAATTGATTAAAAATATACGAGGATGCCTTTGTTCAGCAGTGGATTTAAGCACACTGTAAAGGGGGGTCTACGCTAGAGGAACCGAGCACGAGCTAAGCACAAACTGAACCGCTCTACTCGCACTGTCAACTGTGGACGTTTTTTTAAATATATATTATGATAGGGTGACAAGCGTGCACACAGTCCACCTGACGGTAAGTGGTTACTGTGGCCCATAGATATCTACATCAATCCTCGGTTACGAATCAAAATGCAGATGCGTTGCTACCTGTGAAGACTAAGATGGAATACCTCGTTTCCAGTAAGAAGGATCTCCGATTCTATACACTCACCATACGAAACACAGAAGCATTAAGCTACTATTACGTACGAGTCTACACCATACAAATCGATGCATGCGATACAAATCTCTATGTGTTCATCAAAAAACCGACAATATGCGGAGCACAGTCGAGCACGAACCAAACGCTAGAAGCGCGCAAGTTCGAGTCTTGTAAGTCTGTCCACACTACACGAATTCGTGCTCGGCTCATGCTCCGCTCGTGCTAGGCTCGTCTAGCGTAGACCCACCTTAATGGATCAATGGAATGTAGAGATGTCTACACACAATTACTATGGTTATTTATGGTGGACTATGCGTTCGTTTCAAAAAGAAACATTAGTCATTGTAATATTGAAAATACAACACCACTTATTCGATTCCTTTGAAAACCATAGAACGATGATGAAAGCCCTTACACCGCGACACGGAATATTACACAATATGTACATAGTTTTTTTGCTCTTTTATGTATAAAATTCATTGAACACTAATGATATATATTCGATAGACATGACGTCAGCGCCGACCGCCATGCGCCAGCAACATAAAATTTAACCTAAACACGAACGAAATGTTCCAAAGCGCAGTTAGGATTTTATTGCGGAGTGGTTTGTTCACAGTCCACCTGATGGTAAGTAGATGTTGTGACCCATACTCACCTATCGTCGATTAAGAATCAAAATGTATATAAAAGTACTGTCAGTCGTAGGCAATGACGGTCGTAGATACGTTGTCCGCACTCTAAAATGGCAACATGAAATGAAGCCAATTGGCCACATCGCGCTTAGTCACGCACCAACCTGTCGCGCGACGCTACTTTTGTTTTTAATTCATTATATCGTGATTCGTGTGTGTAAACCTATGCAAAACATAAAGAAAACATGCCGTCGTGTGTTTTCAGACGATGTACAAATTATACCCTAAAAGTTAAAGACAAAAATGTCATTTCATGCGTAAGTAAGCGTCTAATGGCGGCCGTCGCATGCAGCTAGTAGTCAAGCAACGCGATGTTCGTTCATGACATGTCAATACGTGATTGGTCGTAGGACTGCACGTCAGAAGGGAAAACTTTTTAGCTTCACAAACTTATAACCGTTATTTTTGGGTTGTCAAGAAATATTATTAGAGGGTAGACAGGTACCTATTCTTTATAAAAAATAATTTTTGTATTAGGTATTGATAGGTATGGTAGGTAATAAAATTTACATTTACTCCCATGTTTTACATAAAAAATAATGATAATTATCTATATAATATCATTGATTTATATAGTACACATTGTTGTATAACTCAATGTATAATATGAACAAATTTATAAATTACTAATTCAATCAAATGGATTTTCAATATTATACTTTCGTAAATTTTATGTATGCATGACGATCGGTTTCAGAGTTCAGTGATTTATCCCCTTCGATCAATTTATCCCCAAAAGTGCCCAACGTGCCTAAAGGAGTTCTCCCAACGGTATCATTTTTCTAGACATGTATAATTTTGTAGTAATTTACAATTATTTACCTATATGTATTATATTAGAACCAGCATGGAAGCGAAAGCGATTTGTAATGAGGATGATGATGAGACATTTATTTTATTTACCGTTACAAAATGGATAAAAATAAAAACAAGAACAGTCTTTAAAATGTCATTATTAGCTAAAAGAAGTTCTTGGTTTCCAGTTTATTAGGTAAAGTGGTATTAGGAAACTTTCAAGTGTTTAAATACGCGCCATCTGCAATAAAAAGAGAAAATAAATCTTGTAAGAAACATTTTATATTAAACTTATTTCTAATAGATACTCTAGATGGCGCTGAATCTAGATCAAAGTAGATGGCGCTTTAATGAAACATTTAAAAAAGATAGTTGACGGCATCCACGAGTTTTTCTGCCACCAGGGCGGCGCCACTTAAAATGAGGTTTAATATTTGACAGCTTTCATAGTAGGAAATAGTGGGGAACATAGAATTATAAGGTGGAGAAGTTAATTTTTTCGAAAATTGTAAAGGCTTATGTTTATTTTGTATTGTTACATTTTCTGTTAATTAGATTAAAACAAATAAACCAAATCACAGATATTAATAAAAATAGAAAAATCAAAAAATTGTTGAAAGTGTGCAAACAATTAAAGAACAACTGTGTCTCATTATTGTCCAAATTTCAATTTAACGTACCATGCATTATACCAAGATATCCGTGTAGCCTTTTTAGAATTAAATTTTGTAGAACTAACTTAGGTCGCGACTAAGGCTCAGTATTCGAATATTCGAATATTCGTTTTATTCGAACATTCACCCCATATACTATTCGAAAAATATGTAGAGTAATGTTCGATTTTTTTTTGAATACTACAAATAATATATAGATAAATAGAATTTAGTAATAAAAATATTTCAAAACATGACCGGAATAAAAAAAGATACATTTAATCATCACTACTGGCAACACTAGTAACTCTTCGCAACAGCTTTCGAATTATTTGTATGAAGGTCTCGTGAGCGCTAGAGAAACGATTGTAAGACGTTGTTGACAAACCAGGGTAGCCCGCGAAATTCAAATTTTCTCTCGTTTTTTTGCAATTTGCAGGTCCATTTCTGTCTGGCTGTATGTTGAAATAAATATGATTCGCGACCGTAACGGGTATGTATTTACTGAATTATAATCATCAACCCTCTAAGTTCGTATAATTCCATTGTATGGCTATTTCCAGAAAAAACTCATTCAAAGGAGCTATGTGAACTTAGACGGTTGTATTGGTGATTTTAATGATAATATTTCTGTGAGCACATACTTGTTACGGTGGTGAATCATATTTACTTAAACATACAATCTCACACCGACTCATGTAGAATGACATGCAGATACCTTCGTAGCGCCTTAAATGATGACACTCTAGACTGACTTTCATTTCTTAAGTCATATTATCAACGTCAGAAGTATTGATTAATAACTTTTTGATAAACTTTACTTTTCAATTGTTAAAATATTGCTTACCTTTTATTCATAAGTATATAGGTATATCCAAGTCATATTTTTTATTTCTTAAATTTGATAAGACCTTTTTTTAGGTTTGCCAATAGATGCTGCTCATACACATAAAGTTAACATAATTTTAAAATGTTAACTTTATGTGTATGAATAATGATAGAAGAATTTATTTCATTTAATTCGTGTCATAGGAGAAAAAATTGCAGACTTTGATTAAATTGTTTTTTCTCTTAAATTTAACATTTGAGAGAAGCATATTTTTACTTTTTTGTGCATGAAAGCATAAATAAATAAATATTTTTAATTATTTTTGTTACTAAGGCCTTTTTTTATAGAATAGGCTGACAAACGAGCACACAGTCCACCTGATGGTAAGTGGTTGCTGCGGCCCATAGACATCTACATCTATCTTCCATTACAAATCAAAATGCAGATGCGTTGTCACCCGTGAGGACTGAGATGGAATGCCTCATTTCCAGTAAAAAGGGTCTCCGGTTCTCTACACTCACCATACGAAATACAGCAGCATTAAGCTACTATTTCACGCTGGTATTCTGTGAGAGCGTGGTCCTTCCCCGGTCGAGCCGACCCATTCGTGCTACAACTATACTACTAATATAACTGCAGCATGGCTCTACCACGTAAAAGGTCTATTTCGTAAGTCTGATAGTTAGTGATTTATACCAATAAGTATTTAAAAAAATGTTGTTCGTCTTATTTTTCTTTTTAATCTCTACCTAAGTGTCAGGGTGCTATAAAACATCCACGAATTATGTGCTATATATAAGTTAAATGACATGCTGTTCCTTAATTAGAAAGCATTTGAAAAATTCGTAATCTTCGAATAATTCGAATAGTTTGACGGGAACTATTCGAAATATTCGAACAGTAAAATTGAACGAATATTGCAAGCCCTAGGTCGCGACTCCCTAGTGATCCGTATATCTCGCCTGTACAACAAGCTCACCAAAAATGTACCCGATCTTGACGTTCACCATTGATACCATTGCTTAATTTATTGCCAAACTAAAGCATGTTCTTGCACAATTTACTTTTATTTCTTTTTCATTATTTATTATTTTTATTTAAGAACATATTTTTTTTTCAATTTTGTCTAACATTTGTAACATAACGCATGCTGGGATTGCCTATAATTATAAGAGTACCAAGTTAATCATGTAAAATTTATAACGCTGTAATGTAACCAAACATTAATTGCTGTTTCTTATGTTGGCAATCCAAAAAATAAAAACAAACCACAGAGGCATTGTTTTGTGTATTAATATAATACTCTAGAAACTGATAAACTTTTATTAAAAACGAAATTAAAAATTAAATGACATTGTGTGACAAAGAACTTCACTTCAACGTCAACTAGCGACATCTGGTGAGCGTAAGATTATTTGCCCACATTTTTGTACCATCAGATCGACGCCACTTTGGATAAGGTAAAATATTTGACAGCATTCATAGCGCGGGAAAGTAAACTAATTTGTAAGAAAAGTGTAAAGATTCATATTCCTTTCTGAAATATAAGTTATAGTTAATAATAACTAGATTTAAAAATGGAAAAACCAAACTATGGGTTTCGTAAAAGTACAAGAATTTAAAAAGTTTAAAACTTGTACAAATTAAAGAATATGTATATGCATTGTTTTATGTTTAGCTTTTCAATGATAATGAAACTGAGTGACCATCTGCAGTGAAGTGAAGTGAATTTATCTGCACAACCAATAAATTCATTTTAGTCACAACTCACGACATCTAGTGAGCGAAAAATTAGTAGGCCTCATTGGACCAGCCTGCAATGATCACGATTTTTTTTAAGTACATCACGGACCGTGATTGTAAAGTATAACAAAAACTCAGAGGTAGTGATCTATATTCTTCGTTTTCTTCGTAATGATTAGCCCATTAAAGTACACTGCTGAACACGAGCTCTTCTAGTACTATATATAGTACCTGGATGACCGAGCATTGCTTGCGCCCCCCTTTCTGCCAAGGAGGGTCGCGTTCGTATACGGCTTAGAGATCTCTAGTCAGATCGTTAAGCCAATTCCTAGAAGGTTGGGTTTAGTGGGTAAAAGTCACCATATAACCACGCAGCCGGCTGCGTGGTATGCTATGAGCATTCCCAACCTCCCTCCCCCTCTTTCCGGAGGGTTGCCCATATTTGCTTCGGGCGCAAAAAAAAACCGAGCATTGCTCGGTATTTTTGTTTGGAAATCTTGTGTTTTGGAAATTATATTTAGATAAAAATTACATACTGATAAAATATGAAGAATATTTTTTGATCTTACCGACATAATAGAAAGAACTGAACTGGTTATTAGAATAAAAAATCATGAGTGCAATTAAATTTTCTAATTTTTAAAAAAAGTACAAAAAAAGGGCTCGAAATAATGGTATTTCTCACAAAAGAAGGGAACTTGAAAAATCAGGGAAAGTCATACCGAAGACAGGACGCGTACCAGGGAACTATGATTTCGCGACGGGCCACTATCCCCTTGAGCTATTACGATTAATGGTAGGGTGTTAATATTTACCTTCTTATATTGTAGCAGTTTTTCATTGCCTGAGAACACGGACAAAACTACATGTTCTAAAAATGACTCCTAGCTAGATCGATTTATTGCCCTCGAAACCCTTTGGACACTAAATTTTATACCTATACCTTATAGTCCCAGATATTTCGTAACTTTGAAGCTACATCCCGTCACTGAGCAAACTTAGTAATAAATTGCAGCGCCGAGGGCCGCGAGTTTAAATTCCGCACGGAACTGCGTATGGCCTACAAATAGTTGTGCTGGATCAGGAAGTTAGTTCTTGTGCAAATTATGTACTAAAAATCTTATTGTACAAATAACGTTTATTTTATCGGTTAATATTACTGCCATCTATTGGCAGCCATGAAATATCTGTCATTTTTTACAGCAAGTGTCAACTTCATCCGGCTATGGTGAAGCGGAAAACCATTCAAAGGCTGAAAAAAGATTTCACATACTGGTGATGAACTGCAGCATTACGATTGCAATCGTTTTAGCTTACTAGCCCACACGACAGTGTAACTCATTTTTGGAAAGACCTATGTCCAGTCGTGGATCAAAATGAATTACATGCGTACTGATATACCGTGTGGTGATGTAAGAATATTCATGTCGTCTCGTGGGTGTCGTAAGAGGCGACAGAGGAAAAAAGCCAGGACCATCTTCTGGTTTGTTTCCATTGTTGCATGTTTCCTATTAATAACAAAATAAAAAACAGCGGTTGTCAACCTGCCTGCCAAACGTGGCAACTCTGGCAAATATCCCTACTTGGCAATTTATAGCTTCAGCAATGGACTTCTAATAGGCTGTATTATACCTACAAATACATACTCTAAAATATCATCATTTTCTAGGACGTCGTGTTTTTTTTATAGGATAGGGCGACAAACGAGCACACAGTTCACCTGATGGGAAGTGGTTGCTGTGGCCCATAGACATCTACATCTATCCTCGATTACAAATCAAAATGCAGATGCGTTGTCACCCGTGAGGACTAAGATGGAATGCCTCGTTTCCGGTAAAAAGGGTCTCCGGTTCTCTACACTCACCAAACGAAATACAGCAGCTACTATTTTACGCTGCTGGTATTATGTCAGAGTGTGGTCCTTCCGCGATCGAGCCGACCCATTCGTGCTACGTAATGTAATTAACTTTGTCAGGATATTAATGTATTTACATGTAACTAAAAGAACTGTTTCTTATATATTTACATAATAAGTATATGTACAAAACTAAAAGAACTGCTTCGTCGAAACCGTACCGTAGCCACAGAATAAATAATTTATATATATATATATATATATATATATATATATATATATATATATATATATATATATATATATATATATATATATATATATATATATATATATATATATATACATAAACTGCTGGAGGAGTACTTACGACTTACCTTTAAATTCTCCGAAGTTTCCAACAATGATTACAATAGAATTCTCAGAGAAATGAAAGTTTTTCTTATCGAGGGACGGTCGCCCGTCCGCATGAATTTCTTCGTCATTGTACTTTGTGTTCTGAAGTCTTATCGACAGGTATGAAAGGTTCGTTCATTTACTTTTAGACCAGTGTTCTAAACTATCGAACCAAATAAGGTAATGCCACAGTCTAGATTGATATTAAAATATTTTTTATCATAGCCTAAGATACAATAGAAATCTTTACATATATAAAACTGAAATGACGGCATATGATGACGGTCTGTTATAATAAATGGCTTCTTATAAGCTCAGGTAGTTATTTGCACCCTACTAAACATAAATAATAATTTTAACAAATTAAAAAAGGAGGAGATACTCAATTCCACATGTATGTTTTTTATGTGTGTTACCTCAGAACTTTTTTATGTGTGTTACTCAGAACTTTTTATGTGTGTTACTCAGAACTTTTTTATGTGTGTTACTCAGAACTTTTTTGTGTGTGTTACTCAGAACTTTTTTCTAGGTGAACTGATTTTGATGATTTTTTTGACGTACAAATATAAACAAGATCTGAGCAGCAGTTTTTAAAGTATCCTCAATGATGCGTATTTAATTGGCTTCGAATACATTTATGGTGTTCTCATTTTATTTATATTGATATCGGCTGTACAATTTTTTTTTAATTTTACCACTTGTAAAAATGTTTGTTTGTCTGTCTGGTTGCCTGTTCGCGCTAATCTCCAGAATGGCTGGACAGGTTGTGATAAGACTTTACGAATCTCCTATAGGCTATATTTCATCCAAAAAACTTGATTTTGTTTTTGAAAAAAACGAAAAGTTGATGAAATATATTTCCACGTTTTTGCTCTACGAGTATCTGTTTTGTAGCAATAGTACATTGAATTTTATAACGATAAGTTTGATAATTTTCTTGTTTTTATTATTTTTTTTTTGCCTCTCGCTTCTGGTTCCGCTGAAATTCAGCGTACGAATTAATGTCAATCTAGAAATAATAAAATATAAAATAATATAAAAATAATAAAATGTAAAAGATATTTTTTATACTCTTATAACTGTCAGTAATATTTCAAATAGGCCTTCCTCTCTATACTAAAGTATTTAAAGGAGGCAATATTTGTAATTAAAACTACTAGAAACTTTATTCATGAATAAAAATTTTGAAAAGGCTGGTATTAGGGGCATCCGAGTCAACGAGCCGAAATTAAGGCATTAGTTCTGAAATGTAACAATATCTATAAAGTCTTCTTTATATGGAGGTAAATTTAAACGTGGTGGAACTACGCTGCAGCTATATTACGGTTGGGGAAAGACCACGATCTACCGAATATAGTATTTAAATGCTGCGATGTTGCAAGCACTGCTTATGGCGCTACAATTCACTGTTTTTAAGAGGAGGGTACCTTACCTAGATGAATTCCTTGGCATAAACGGTGTTTTAACATCTATAATAAAATTGGCTGAAGTGTCATTTAAATGCATTTTAAAATATTATGTTATTCAGACGTAGTATGCTATATATGGATACGACACGAATTGGTCGGTTTATTAAGTAGTCGCAGACCATAGATAAATAATTAAAGAAATGATTTCATTTATTTAATTTAATTAATTTTAATTAATTAAACCCTTTTTATTGGTAACGAGCATTCCATCATAAGATTCCGAAGAACCTCAGATGTGACAACGCATCAGCATTAGGATGATTGTAGAAATCTATGGACCAAAGCATCCACTTATATGTAACTTAAGATGGACTATATGCAAGGTCGTTGTTTTTACTTCTATAAAATAAGTCCAAAAATTAAACACAGTAATTAAAAGATCCGACTGCTCAAAAAACTTTTCTTTTTCTTTTTCCTTTTATAGAATAAGGATGACCAATGAGCACACAGTCCACCTGATAGTAAGTGGTTGCTGTGGCCCATAGACATCTACATCTATCCTCGATTACGAATCAAAATGTAGATGCGTTGTCACCCGTGAGGACTAAGATAAAATGAATCGTCTGCAGTAAAAAGGGTCTCCGGTTCTGTAACTGAAAAGAGAAAAGTTTTATATCCTATGTTACTTCTACAATTAAAACTATTCTAACGACACCTCATTTTATAAGAACCATCAAACCATTTAGGCTACAAAGTTTACCAAAAAAAATAGACATACAAACATACACTCGAAAAACATAAACCTCCTTCTGGGGCCAGCCGGTTAAAATAATAGGCACCATATATTTCTTTGAATACAACTATTTATACGTATTTTATAGCGTTGAATTACAAAATTAAATATATAAATATTAAATATCTATTTAATATTTATATATTTAATTTTGTACTTTTACTTATATATTTAATATACAATTAAATATTAAATATCTCAGTCCCCTTGTGACCCATGGGTCACGAGGGTAGTGAGATATTTGACGTACCAAAGTCGTAGTTAGCTCGGCTGCCGTCTGTTTCTTAATATTAATTTTTGATCCGATCTACGCAGAACGAGATTACAGTATTTTGAACTCTTGCAGTGGTATGCTAGGGTTTGGGTTTAATTTTGTTAATTATAGGATCCCAAGCAGGTGGCAGCACCCATCCATCTTCTCTATTGAAATAAGGTTTTTTTTTTTAATTTCAATAGCTTCGCGTATCATCTTTGGTAGGAATCGGTGTTCTTTTGCGAGGATTTGTGGTTTATCAAATGTGATTTAATGGTGGTGACGACCTCGAACATGTTCAAAGACTGAAAACTTCCGGGGGCGTCAGTGCTTTACATCAGCTATATGCTCTTTCACGTGGGTTATTATAGATCTTTTTGTTTGTTCTATGTAAGAGGGACCATATTCTACAATTTAGCTTGTACTCCTGCATCTTTTAAAAATACGTTAATTAAATGCGATAAAATCCGTATAAATAGTTTTTTCAATGTTATAAAAATCACCATATTTTTCTATTAAAGTTTGACCAACGTATGTATGAAAAAGCCACTTAATACGTCATTTAGTGTTATCAAAGCAAAACACGCTCGCTCCGAGACAGCTACCCTTTTATAATTCGCTAACGTCACAGAATATAATATAATAGCACTTCGTACTAAAGTCTCCATTATATTTCAAACTTAATCCGTTTCAGTCATGGCGGGTCCTTTAACTGCATTGCACCAAACGCTCGCTTGAAGACCATAGAAGTTACTACATAGAAATATTTCACTGTCTGTGTGTGTAGTGTCGGGAATGTAGGTCGATCGATAGCTTATTTAGCATTTAATTATTATGATTTTTCATTGTATTTGAAAACGAAATCTTACACACATACTGAGTTATCAACAGCTACTGCAATAAATACAAAGAACCCTTGTATCTCAAGGGATCAGTCTCACCATTGATTTCTCATCACGTGCTCTAATTCTAAATCTAATTTACCACGTGCTCACTAGAGCAGAAAGGTAGACTATCTGTTCCACAATTTACTTAGAAATGAGAAGGTCTGTGCTCAACAGTGGAACGTTATACTGAAACTTTCAAGTTCTGGGAAGGACGTGGAAACTTTCTTGTACAGCGAAAACTGTACTCCGATCATTAAAGTAATTAACTTTGTCAGGTTATTAATTAATTGCAAAAACCAGAAAGATAATTAAGCCTTATTAAATAAAAATTAAATATAGAACCGTGGTAGCTCAGATGGTTAGTTCTCGTTGTAAATTTCCCAGCGCGCGAGCAACCGCGTTCGATCCCCGCCGGCACCAATGAAATTGATAATTGCAATTTTAAGTGCTGATTTGTCACGTGCTCGGCGGTGGAGGAAAACATCGTGAGGAAACCTCGATGTCTGAGAAATAAGACAGGAAAAATATGAGACATATAAGACATGTTAAGTTCACCAACTCGCATTGGGGCAGCGCGGCGGATACTTCCTTGGCCTAGAACCTTCTCAGAAACAAGGGGAGGCACGATTATAGGCTGTAACTTTTTAACTTTAAATACAAAGTACAAACCGGCTTGAATACTAAAAAAAGCGGAAAGGTCCTCACGACTAACTTCCCAATGGAAAGAATAAACAATATCATATGTTTTAATATTTTATACAATTTTTTATTCGGCACAAAAAACGACTTGACTGATTTTGCTCAAAATTGAATGAGGTTGACTTCAACCAAACCAAAAAGTTATATATTTATGCGTTAAATGAAACTGGTGTCGTGTCAATATCACTCTTTGTTCTCGAGATATCGACGAGGCGAAACTTGAATCCGAACATACATACATACGTACATACGTACATGTGCACATACGGACATCCTCTTAAAAACCATACTATTCGACTCTAAGTGCCTTAAAACGTTAAAATTTCCGATTTGCAAAATCGGACCAATTACAACAACTTCCCGCTGGGAAGTTAATAATCACATAACAGCTTCAGAATTCCGCGCTAGGACATAATGAGTAGAAGTATTTAAGCCCTACTCATGTATTTATTCTTTAATGCTTTCCTTAAAACAAAAGAATACAAAGCGTGGTCTTAATGCCTTGAGTATTCTCTATCAGGCTACCCAAGGAGTGGTGAGAATTTGACATAGAATACTATAATACATACATATTGGAATGGGGGAGTGGGCGGAGCCCGTGTAGCCACTAACATATCACTAACCCGTCAATTCACACGTATAAATGTCAACACAATCAATCGTTTCCAATTTTCGTGTCAAGCGCGAAGAAACATTTATGTGTCAAAACATTAATCAAAAGTTTAAAATGTGTTTGCAGTAGTGATAGCTGATAATACGACGTAATTGCTTGTATGTGTGCCCCCGGCGACGTCAATTCTCCTACAAAGTAAGGTTGACAGCCATTCTATTGTGGGATGCGAAGTCAGAAGTCCTCCACGTGTGTCTGGTAGTTGCGGGTCCCTCTCGATACGTCTGGAGGGAAGAGCAGCAATTGGGCCGGTGCACCCTGGGCGCGGCGGTAATCTTCCTCGAGAAACGAGAAGAAATTCTTGTTCCTTGCGGAATGTTGCTGCCGCGGCTAATTATTCTGACATGGGGGGGGGTCCGTCCCGGACCAACAGTGCGTTCCTCTGCGTGACCCTCTGATCAGCAGAGGGCATAGCAGAGGAGCGAGGGCGGGCTCGGTGTGCACTTACCCTGCCTCCGGGCAGACAGTGAAGGATTCATCATTTGCTGTCACCGCCGGTCTCGTAATCCCAGTATCGAAGTGTCGTGGATCAAGTCTCGCGGCTTTGATAGGGACCGAGGGTCTTGGCTTAATCGCCCGGACTGCGAGGGAGAAAACCTCTATAAAAAGTTACTCCGAATCTCAAGCGGCGACGCACCGCGAGGGGATGGATGGCTGACGGGGTTCTATGAACAAATCAGCCGCTAATGCGCTCCTCGCCAGGGTACCTGCAGACCCCCTGGCGAGTAATAAATCCTCTAAATCTGCTTACCTTGGTACAGGGGTCTCTGCCAAGGTGGACCTTTAATTCCCCCATACTCGTGGGTACGAAAATGGAAAACCAACAAAAACAAAAAACCAAAACCGCCAGCAACGGCAACGTAGAGGAGAGGAGGAACGATGCGGGGACAGAGTCCGACGCCGCATCGAGCAGCGTGGGAGGCTCAGAGAGCTCCCGACGCGTGGGGCCTGGGACCGCGGAGACCAGTAAGTTCTTCCGCAAGTGGTCCAGGTGGGATGGCGACCAGGGGCCGTCATCCGGTGAAGATGAGGTTTCGGCCCGGAAAATCCCCACCAACACAGTCGGGGGCAAGGGGAGGGGGCTCTCTGCCAATCAGAGGGCCGAACGAGCGGCAATGCTTGCCGAGGAGGGGCGCCAACCGGGCGATACGGCTCGGGTATCAGGCGAAGAGACGAGTGCGACTGGCGGCTCCGAGGTGGAGCGTAAGGAAAGATTCATAAAGGAGGTGGAGGCCGCGATCAAGGTCGTGGCCTACAAGCAAAAGCCCTCCTCGAAGTTCAAGGCTATTTCCGGGGCCTCCGCCTCCATCATGGCGGCTGGGGAGGCCAACTTTGTTGGGGCCGGGCCTAATGCGGACGAGGTGGTGAAGCTGCGGGCGGACGTGGCCCGCCTGACGTCCGCCATGGAGACTCTCCAGAGGGAGAACGAGAAGCTCCGCGCAGACCTGGCCAGTCTACGTGAGCCTGCCTCTCGCGCAGCGCCCCAGACGCAGCGCCCAAGCCAGCCCGTGCCGGTGGAGAACCAGGTTCCGAACCTGGTCCGGCAGGAGCTGGCTGCCTTCCAGCACCGGTTCTCCGTGCTGGAGGGCATCGTCCTGCGCCCTACCCTAGGGGCAAACAAGACGGCGGCGAGGCCGGCAACGGTCTCGTACGCGGCTGCCACGGCTGCCGCACCCAGGCCGGGGCCGTCCAGCCCCCGGGCGGGGCTGCAGTCGCCCCTCCCCTCCCTGAAAAGCCGGCTCCGGCAAAACCAGTACCGGCTGAACGGAAAGCCGGCGAAGGGAAAGAGAGGCAAGACGAAGGCGAAAAAGGGCAAGGCGGCAGCGTAGGTGGTGGCTGCACCAGCCCCAGTGCCTGCGGCGAATGTGCCAGCGCCAGCGGCAAGCCAGCTGCCGCCGCTGTCACCGACCCCCAGCTCCCTACACCTCCCGCGGCTGAAGCCGGTTGGCAGGTGGTCGGGGACAAAAAGAAGGGGAAGAATGCAGCCAAAAAGGCCAAAGAGCAGGAGCGGCAGCGACAGTTCAGGGCGCGCAAGATCGCGGCTAGGCTCCGCGCGAAGACCGCAGCTGTAGTGATTACACTACAGCCGAACGCGGAAAAGAAGGGCGTTACCTACCGCGATCTGCTCGCGAAGGCGAAGGAGGCGGTGGATCTCGGGGAGCTTGGGATCACCGGGGGCCTCCGGCTCAAAGTCACCAAGACGGGGGCCCGTATGCTGGAGGTCCCCGGGGAATCCAGTGGCGCGACCGCGGACGCTCTGGCTGCGAAGCACAGAGCGTCTCTGGACGCGGACGAGGCCCGAGTGTCCAGGCCCGTCAGATGTGCAGACCTGCGCATCATGGGTCTGGACGACTCGGTATCGGAGGAGGAGTTGGTGGCCGCCGTCGCCAGGTCCAGGGGGTGCACTACTGACCAGGTCAGGTCAGGTGCCATACGCCCGGACCAACAGGGTATGCATGCCGCCACGGTGTGTTGCCCTGTTACGGCGGCCAAAACCATAGTGGAGGGCCGAAGGCTTCTGGTGGGCTGGGTCTCAGCGCAGGTTAAGCTGCTGGAGCCCAGACCTCTGAGGTGCTATCGCTGTCTCGTGGGGCACCACGTATCAGTGAGATGCGCCTCGGAGGTTGACCGCAGTGGCCTTTGCTTCCGCTGCTGTCAGCCCGGACACATATCGGCGACCTGCTGCGCCACGCCACACTGTGAGGCATGTGCGGCGACCGGCAAGCCAGCCGATCACCGGGCCGGAAGCAAGGCCTGCGTGCCACCCGCCAAGGCCAAGGCCGCGGGTAGGGGAGGGCCCTCCGCCGCCACCGCCTCTGTGGCCTCCGCCGCAGCCGCAACTGCCACCGCCACCGCTGTCACTGTCGCCGCCGCAGCCGCCGCGACACCGACGCCCGCAGAGGGGCCGCCCGTGGAGGGAGCTGAAATGGAATGCCTATAACGGCCCCATTAAGCTTCCTCTAGGCGAATATCAAGCACTGCGCCTGCGCTCAGGATCTGTTGCTCCAGAGCATGGCGCAGTGGTCGATTAACATCGCTGTGGTCGCTGAGCCGTATTTTGTCTGGCCTAGGGAGGACTGGGTGGCGGACCTTAACGGCTCAGTGGCCATCATCTCTTCGGCCGCCGCCGGTACCCCGACCCTTGAAGGTGTCAGGAGGTGTCAGGGGTGCGTAGCAGCATGGTTCGGGGAGTTCGTCGTTGTGGGGGTGTACTTCTCCCCGATCCGATCTCTCGCCGAGCTCCACAAATCTCTTTTGCAGAGCTGAGAGCAGTCGTCGTCGGAAGTTATCCCCTCCCCGTACTTGTCCTCGGAGACTTCAATGCCAAGAACTTGGCTTGGGGTTCTCGTCGTACAGATGTGCGGGGTAGGATGGTGGAAGACTGGGCTCTGGAGACAGGCCTGGTCGTCCTAAATCGGGGTTCTGTCCTCACGTGTGTGCGGGGCGATTCGGTGGTGGACATCTCGTTCGCTAGCCCCGCTCTGTCGCCGCGTGCCATTGACTGGCGTGTCATGGAGGGGGTGGAGACCTACTCCGACCACCGGTACATCCGGTTTGACGTCTCCACCCAGCCCTCGAAAGCGCCAGTCCAACAGGCCCCGAGTGGTCCGCGTTGGGCGCTGAAGCAGCTGGACCGGGAGCTCCTCCTGGAAGCCTCGATCGTGCAGGCCTGGGTGTCACCACCGGACAGGCCTGCCGACGTCAATGATGAGGCAGGGTGGTTCCAGGAGGCCATGTCCGAGATATGTGACGTGGCAATGCCCCGCGTCCGGCCAGGAAGCGCCCGACGTCAGGTGTATTGGTGGTCGCGTGAGCTGACGTCTCTGCGCGAGGCGTGTGTCGCCACGCGGCACCTGTACGCCAGGCATCGCAGGCTCCGCATTCGTCCACCGAATGCGGCAGCCATTGAGGCGGAGCTGTACGAGGGATACGGAGCGGCGAAGACCGCCCTCCGGGAGGCTGTCCTGCGGGCCCGGGATCGGGCCCGTGAGGAGATGCTGGAGACTCTCGACAGAGATCCGGGGGGGCACCCTTACAAGACGGTGCGGGATAAACTCCGCACCTGGGCCCCCCCGCTGACGCAAAGTCTCCGGCCCCAGCTCGTGGAGGTCGTGGTGAGCGCTCTGTTCCCTGCGTGAGGGGAACATCCGCCCCCGCCTATGGCTCCGCCACCTGCAGTGCCGGAAGCGGACCACCAGGACGACGACGACAACATCCCGGAAGGGACCGGGGTAGACCTGAGAGTGGCGGTACGTAGGCTCAAGGCCAGGAATACCGCCACAGGACCCGATGGCTTGCCTGGAAAAGCCTGGGTCCTGGCCTCGGAGGTTCTCGAGCCCCGACTGGAGGGGCTCCTAAGCGCATGCTTGGAGAGAGGCCAATTCCCGCTTCGTTGGAAGACGGGGAAGCTGGTCCTCATTTGGAAGCCGGGGCGCCCTGCGGACTCTCCGTCCGCATACCGGCCCGTGGTGCTGCTCGACGAGGTGGGCAAGCTCTTTGAAAGAGTCATTGCAAACCGCTTCGCCGAGCACCTTGCGGGGACGGGGCCGGATCTTGCGGAACACCAGTTTGGTTTCCGCAAGAGGCACTCTACGGTGGACGCCATCATGCACGTGAGAGACCTCACGACGGGGGATGCAGTGGCCAGAGGGGGGGTTGTCCTGGCGGTGTCTCTCGACATCACCAACGCCTTCAACTCAATGCCCTGGAGCTGCATTAGGAAGGCACTCCGGTATCACCGGGTGCCGACCTATCTCCGTCGTATAGTCGGGGACTATCTGACGGACAGGGCCGTCATTTACCCCGGTCGCAACGGTGAGTGGAATCGGCGAAAGATGTCGTGCGGTGTCCCACAGGGTTCGGTTCTGGGGCCACCTCTGTGGAACATCGGTTACGACTGGGTGCTGCGCGCCGACCTCCCTACCGGCGTCAGCGTAGTTTGCTACGCTGACGACACGCTGGTACTGGCACAAGGGGGGTCGTACGAGGCGGCGGCGGAAACTATGACACGCGGGGTTGCGATAGTCGTTGAGAGGATTCGGCAACTGGGTCTCGAGGTGGCTCTGCATAAGTCCGAGGCCATGCACTTCCATGGTCCTCGGAACAGGCCACCACCGGGATCCTCAGTGATGGTAGGAGGGGTATCCATCGGCGTCGAGTCGACGCTGAAGTACCTAGGACTCGTCCTCGACGGCCGATGGAACTTCGTTGAGCACTTCCGACGTTTGGCTCCCAAACTGAAACGGACAGGGGCTGCCTTCAGGCGGCTCCTGCCGAACCTGGGGGGGCCAAACGCATCCTGCCGGAGGCTCTACGCGGGGATCGTGCGGTCCATGGCCCTTTACGGGGCCCCGGTGTGGGCGCGTGGTTTTGCGCAGCTTGCCGTCCACCACCTGAACGCGCCCCAAAGGGTGGTTGCCGTGAAAATGGTTCGCGGCTACCGCACGATCTCCCTCGAGGCGGCGAGCGTCCTTGCCGGATTGCCGCCATGGGATCTGGAGGCGATAGTCCTCGCGCGCCTGCACGAATCCCCGCTGCCGCGGCAAGTTGTCGCGCAGCGGACAGACTTCCGGCACGATCTCATGGCGACATGGAGAGAGCGACTGTCGCAACCCCGTGCTGGGCACGCCACTATAGCGGCGATAAGACCCCTCTTTGAGGAGTGGCTTGAGAGACGCTACGGCATCCTCACCTTCCGCCTGACGCAGGTCCTCACCGGACACGGTGTGTTCGGGAGGTTCCTGCACCAAATCGGGCGGGAGGAAACGCCCGGGTGCTCCCACTGCGAGGATGGACCGGAGGACACGGTGGAACACACCGTGGAGGTATGCCCTGCTTGGGCGGAGCACCGCCGTGTCCTCGTAGCGGCGATAGGCGGCGGCGACCTCTCGCGTCTGGCCCTGGTCGAAGCCATGGTCCGGAGCGAGACGGAATGGGATGCCGTCACCACCTTCTGCGAAGCAGTGATGCTAGCGAAGGAGGTGGCGGAGCGGGAGAAGGAGAGAGCAGCAGCTTTCCTCCCCGGCCGCCACGGAAGACGCCCCGGGCGTCGGGGGCTACGTCGTGGCCCCCGGCCACCGTAGGCGCGGGCCTGTGGACGGCGAGCAATGGGTAGCTCGCCGTCCGTCCGTCTAACGACGACAGGCCCTGTCGACGCCGCGTTTTGTTCCACGCGCGCCTCAAAGAGCTGTCAGCAGCGTGAAGGGACCCGCAAGGGCCGACGCCTGCCGGGGCTGCGGGCTGTTCGAAAGAGATACCGCGGCTCCGGAACGTAAGGGCACGGAAGGAACACGGATGGTTTTTAGTCAGTAAAAGTCTGACACTCCCTTACGCTCCACCCAGAGCGAAGGCGTCATTAGATGATTTTCCATCCGCAAAAAAAAGCCATTCTATTGTGTATTATAGTATTCTATGGAATTTGACGTAGGTTTGGCACTATAAGATAAGAAAAACAAGATACAAATGATAATTAATTACGTCATAAATATATTTTGATAATAATTACAACTTATTAATTTCCTTCAATTCTTTGAAGTTGGCATTTACTTTTGAAAAATATAATTTTCATGCGATAACGTGCGTCTTGTTTGCGGTTACGGCACTGCAGCATTCCGGCATTACATTGGTCGTGAGATTAGTTTAGAGCCGGGGTAAATATGAGTCTACAAATTATTTTTATTTTATTTATTTATAGAATAAGTGTTACAAACGAGCACACAGTCGACCTAATGGTAAGTGGATGCTATGCTATGGCCAATAGACATATACATTTATACTCAATTAAGAATCAAAATAAAGATGCGTTGTCACCCCTGAGGACCAAGGCAGAATGCACTTATCATAAACACAACAGCACTAATTTGCTATTTTACAATGGTATTCTATAAGAGCGTGGTTCCATCCCGCTCTAACTGACCCATTCGAGCTACAACCATAATATAGCTGCAGCGTGGCTATCCCACGTAATACATATTTGTGCCATTCGCTGAAGAGTTTATTAAACGAACTCTATACGTGACGTGTCGTCGCTGCTGGTTACTTATAACAGACTGCTTATTTTCTCGCTGAAAGACTTAGTATAAGCGTTTTAATGTGGTAGAGCCACGCTGCAGTTATATTAGTAGTATAGTTGTAGCGCTTATGGGTCGGCTCGACCGGGGAAGGACCACGCTCTCACAGAATACCAGCGTAAAATAGCAACTTAATGCTGCTGTGTTTTGTATGGTGAATGTAGAGAACCGGAGACCCTTTTTACTGGAAACGAGGCATTCCACCTAAGTCCTCACGGGTGACAACGCATTTGCATTTTGATTCGTAATCGAGGATATATGTAGATATCTATGGGCCACAGCAAACACTTACCATCAGGTGGACTGTGTGCTCGTTTGTGATTCTATCGCATAAAAAAAGCGCAGCTAGCGTTCTTGGCACTATACTGCGCGGAGTGGGACTGTGTGATAATTTATGTTTTTATATTTTATGTTGTTACCATAACAGCCGAATAAAGTCCACTGCCGAACATAACCCTCCCCCATAGATTGCCTCGTAGGGGAATATTTGCTATAGTTTCCACGCTTGGCAATCAGGTTAGCAACCTCGGTTTTATTAGTTTTTGATCGTTATTAGAAAGACGCTACTTGCCATCTCCTGATTTATTTCCCTCCGCCGCCTCATGCGACACCCACGCGGTGATATGGGTCAGTGGACAGCCCTATCGTATAGGGGTGGTGTAAATAGTTTTTAGTTATAGTCTTTTTCTTTATCATAGCAATAAGTATTGCATATTTGAATGTTAAGTAACATAATTTACCTTTTATTTATGGTCCGAGCTGCGCATCATGAACTTACTATGTCTTGAAGTCTTGCAGTGGTATGCTTGGGTTTAGGTTTAATTTTATTAATTCCAGGGTCCCCAGCAGGTGGTAGTACCCAACCTCCTTCTCTATTGAAATTAGGATGTGTTTTTTTAATTTTCTATTAAAAAAAAAACATCCTAATTTCTCTCCTAATCTAATAGCCTCACGTATCATCCTTGGTAGGAATCGATGTTCCTTCGCAAGGATTTATGGTCTATCTAATCTGACGTAATGGTTGAGGCCGTCTAGGATATGATAACAAAATGCAGACTTCCCGGAACGTTCCGGGATTAAAAAGCTAAAGGTACTCCGGGCTAACACTGATATCGGGACATCAGTCACTTTAGTCCCCCGTGACCTTCGACAATAAAATTAAACGCGATAAAATCCGTAAAAGTAGGTTTAATCAATGTTTTCGGAAATATAAGAAATAATTAAACATACTTCTTTTTAAACAGAGGTTTGTATTTTAGTAGAAAACTTCGATTGCAAAACTGAAAAAAGACACATGTATATATATTATATCATAAACACTTGGCTAAAATAACAGTGCTGTAGTTCATAGACCTCTCGCCTAGATGCATTGCGCCAGGCCGCAGGTTATGCATAATGTGACCATTTATATTTTTCCTAAGAGTGGGACGCCATTAAAATCATTATAGTTTTAACACTTTTGACTGCCTTGTTGGTTTAGTGGCCGTAAACGCGATCACTGATCATGAAGTCACGAGTTATTCTGTCAAGAAATTTTCAGTAGCAGCCCGAAAGCAGAAAATTATCGGTTTTTTACCCCCGTGCCTCGGGAAGTACATAAAGCCGTAGGTCCTACGTCTATCTCTCTCAATCTCTCTCGGTCGAGTCGGATTACCGTCGCATCGGACTATGACTAGACATTATTATAGTTGAAAAAATAAAATACACGGTTGTTTGAACGCTTTAATGATCAAAAGTAAAAATGAGTACTCTAAAGAGCTTAGAATGTTATAAAATCTGGCTGGCTGGCTTTTAATTTTTCAGAAGAGCAAATAAATATCAATTTGGAATAACTTATGTCTTAGGATAATTTACTGTAAATCAACTAAAAATTGTCGCTTGCAACTCTTACTTAATACTGACACGGGTAACATAGTTTGCTATAATATGCTACGCTTTTGTTTGTCAAAGCGGGCCATTTTTAAGTATTTCGATGACAGCAGGAAACTTAGCTTAAAGTGGGACTGTCCCACCTAAATAGGAACGTATAATCATGTTAGTTATGCAACACACGAAACATTGAACTTTTTGTATCTATTGCAAAACTGTCTTGAGTAGATAAAAACACATCTAAGCTGTTTATATAGATAGACTGGTTAACACTGCAATTTTTTCGCCATCAAGTTTATGCCTAAACCCACCATGACTTCGCAGGGTAGGATTTATTAAAGTCTTGTTATTTAAATTCAGGATATTTAGTGTAAAGACGACCACCATAAATTTGTTCTTTTAGTTTATTTTTCTTTTTTAAAATATCTATGTTTTTCGTATAAAATACAGCCTATATCACTTCTGGCATTGCTCCCTATCTCAGACTACTAAGAGGATACTACGCATCTCCATATCTGAAGTGTAGTGTCATTACAATCTTATTATTATTATTAAATGGGTTTTCGGCTCTGGGTTCTAGCCCTTCTGAGCCTACCATTTCTTTTTTATATATTAGAGAACCAAAAACCGATGGAAGGAAGGGTTTCGAGTTGCAGTCTCGTACTTAACGGTACGAGACTGTAACTAGATTGCAAAGTGTGGGCTGACAATAGACGGAGTGACGACCTGGTAAATCCTATCTCCTGCAGAAGCATATCGTACCAGAACGTTGATAGCTGCTGATGGCTTAGAACCAAGTTTTTTGACAGACTGCCTACGAGTAACAAAGGGGTAATCGATTACCTGAAATGTCTTACTTTGTACTTTATTTGAATTAGCTTCGATGGTGATCTCAAGACACACGCATAATTAAGTAAATAACATACTGTCCGCCATTTAGCAGTTGCACCTATATAAAAAAATAAAACATCTGCAATAAACTACTAAGAAATGTATCTAGAAGTTTCCTTAATACTAGGCATTTACATCCTCGAATCTTCAAAATATTTTATTTCAAAGCCCCAAGGTTCTTATAATGTTTTCCATCACCGACGAGCACGTGTTAAATAAGCACTTAAAAATGCCACTTACAACGTAATCAATACCTGCAGCGGTGTAATTTAATACTGAGTAGCCGCATTGTATAACTGAAAACGGAATACCGATATAATATGCTAATACATTTACGTGTCTTTTTTAGGGGTCTTTAATGGATTTAAGTTTGACGCTCCATTACCTGTTTAGCAGTCGATTTAAAAACATTAATTGTTTTAACGGAAACGCTTAAAGGGTGAATCGAGATAACGTTATTGAAAGATAAGTAAGAATCAATGGTAAACATTGAATTTGTATAGATAATGGAGATTTATTAATGGTAGAGCCACATGGCAACTTTATTCCGGCAGTAAAAATTGGAGCGGAAAAACCGGGGTAGGACCACGCCTGCACGCACGCATGGAATACCAACGTTAAATAACTGAATAATGCTGATGTGTTTCGTTTCGTATGTTATATTATTTCCTAATAGAAATATGATTATATTATTATGCAACGTGACACGATCTCACAGAATAACACCGTAAAATACTAACTACTATACTAACATAACCGGAGACACCTTTTACTGGTAACGGATAAAAGAATAACAAACGAGCACACAGTCCACCTGATGGTAAGTGAATGCTGTGGCCAATAGACATCTACATTTGCCTTGAATAAGAATTAAAATACTAAGTTCCTAATCACCATAAAAACACAGCAACATTAAGCTGCTATTTTTTTTAAATATTAGTAATCCTATTTATTACTAATATTCCCTTTAACCACTTCTGGTAAGCTTAAAATGCTTGTGTTAGTAGTGGTTCACGACAGTAGTCGAATGGTGGAATCGAACCTACGACCTCGAGTTCGCGGTCCGAGCCTTGCCATTAGGCTACTGTCGCCTCACTTTAGGCTGGTATTATGTGAAAGTGTGGTTCTTCCCCGATCGAGTCGACCCATTAGCGCTACAATTATAATATAGTTACAGCATGACTCTACCACGTAAAACGTAAAGGGGATTTGACTTATTCTCCATCCTTGTCAGGTGGATAGATTGCCGTACTATTTATTGCCATTAGGTACGTCCAACCAGAGCCGTGGTATCTCAGGGGCTAAGTACTCGGTGTAAATTTTACAGTACGCGAGCAATCCGGGTTCGATTGCCGCCGGCACAAATAAAATTGTTAATTGCAATTTTAAGTGCTGGTTTTCCAACGGCTCTGAGGTGAAGGAATACATCGTGAGGAAACCTGTATGTCTAAGAAATAAGAAAACATTATTTCAAAGACATGCGAAATTTACTAACAGGCATTGGGGCAGCGCACCGGACACTTCCTTGACCTAAAACCCTTTCAAAAATGAGAGGTGGCCTGTGCCCAGCAGTGGGACGTATATAGGTTGTAACTTAACTTAGGTCTTTTTGGCATATCCTAACAGTGGTATAGTTAATTTTTTATAGTTAAGTAGTGCCTTACCTGCCACCTTAGTGCTTATACGTCTTCCCTTACACGATTTTTAGAGCTCATTAGTGGATTTTACTGGGACGCTTCATAACTTAACAATCAACCGATTGAATAAAAATTATATTGTTTGAAACATAAGTAAAAATCTGCCATTTGGCACAAAAACATTATATTAAGTTGTACCAATCTCTGTATCTGTTTTAAGACTGCAGCTCGAATTGGTTAGTTCAACCGGGGAAAGGCCATAGATTGCCTAACAGAGGGGGGGATATTTGCCATAATTGTAATACTTGATGGGAGGGTCATATACGTATATACAATTATTTGGATGTTATTAAGAAGATCTATACGTGGTAGAGCCACGCTGCAGCCATATTATGGTTGTAGCACGAATAGGCTGGCTCGACGGAGGAAGGACCACGCTCTCACAAAATACCAGCGTGAAAAAGCAGCTCAATGCTGCTGTTTTTCGTATGGTGAGTGTAGAGAACTGGAGACCCTTTTTACTGGAAACAAAGCATTCCATGTTAGTCCTCAGGGGTGGCAACGCATCTGCATCCTGAATCTTGATCGAGGATTGATGAGATGAGGAGATGTCTATGGGCTACAGCATTCACTTACCATCAGGTGGACTGTGTGCTCATTTGCCACCCTTGTTCTACAAAAACAAATGTAAAATTGGTTAAAAAATGTTTTAGACAAACCTATATAAATCTCGTCTGCGCATTTAGACGCCTAAGCTTACAAATTTGCCATGTACAATGTAATCGAATGGTTCAGATTTGTTTGCGTATAATCATGGTTGATTGAACGCGTTTTAGTCACGTCCGATTAAACAAATGCATTCAGTTCTCACCTCGGTCGAAATGATGTCATTCAATCGATCAGCGCTCAAACACTCGTATCGATTTATTGAAAGTGCTTTGACCATACTTCCTCCGCCTGAAACTCGATATTTTTATCGATATTTTATAACCATTTTATACACGATTATTTTTAACGTTAATGCAGATGTCTGGCCTTGAAATTGAATCTAGACGAAATTTCATAAAAGAAAAATACGATCGTTGAGAATGAACTGAACTGAATTTATGGTCATGAATCATGATGTAGTGCGGCAAATACGAGTCATTAAAAATACCAGTTTTAATACTGATTTATATATATATATATATATATATATATATATATATATATATATATATATATATATATATATATATATATAACTCACCAGATATCAAATGATTACCACCCATGAACAACTGCAACACCAGGGAAATTGCAGGTGCGTTGTCGGCCTTTTACAAAGGAGTGAATTATTTTCTTTCTAATTCTACTAAAAAATTGAGCGCGGTAGAAAATATTGGGTAAAATCGAAAAATAAGTTTAATTGATTATAATAAATTATAGTAATTGATTACAGTAACTTTTAAGATGATCCAAACAGATGAACACAAAAAGATACCAGCTAAGTTTCATTCGTTGCTTCTCAAAGAAACCTTGTCCTGGTTGACTGGGATAGAATGCTAAAAGGCATTAAGTCCGCCCTTTGTAATTATTTTTATTAAGGTGCAATAAAGTGTAAATAAATATATAAAATAAAACCTTTCATCGAAACGCTAAAGGAAAAGTGGACTAATCATCGTCATGTGATCGGGGATTCGAATTCGGGTTCGGGCCAAAATCAGTAAGTTACATAGTCATTAACGTGGTGGGTTGGCTCTACCGGGGAAGGACCATGCTCTGACCGAATACCAGCGTAAAATAGCAGCTCAATGCTGCTTTGTTTCTTATGGTAAGTGTAGAGAACCGGAGATCATTTTTACTGAAAATGAGGTATTCCATTTTAGTCCTCAGGGTTAGCAACGCATCTGAATTTTGATTCTTAATTGGGGATAGATGTAAATGTATAAGAGCGACTTACCATCAGGTGGACTGTGTGCCCGTTTGTCACCCTTATCCTATAAAACAAATAGTGAGCTTCTCCATCAAGAAATTCTCCATAGCAGCCCGGAGTTGGGAAGTTGCAGGTGTTGCACGTATCCGTGCCTCAGAAAACAAGTAATGCGTTGTCATTTTTTGGTAAAGTGAAAATAAAGTAACTGGTACTTACTCTAAGGCATTTGGAGAATGAACGTCAGCAAACTACATAATTTGTTGAGGCTACAAATATGTGTTTGATATTAACAGTGTGAACGTAAACAATCTATGTTTTGTTTTAGTTAGTTTAATGTGTTTGTAACATATATTAGAAATATATTTTAGCGACCAGCACTACTTCTTTATGTATACTTTAAGATGGCCACATCTCTTTTATTAAAAATATATCTAAACCAATAAAAAATCTATTAAATTTCTATATAATCTTGATTCCAATTTTTTTAAAAAGCCTATTCCAATTTTTTTAAAGGAGTGAATACTTGATGAATCTCTCTACAATTAAACTACAGAAACGCGAAATAATTATTGATAACTTGCATCTCATAATAAAATAAGCATTATTTTATTTTGCGACTGACACTTATGGATAGACAATTTATTAATGAACATTTTGGTGTATTTAATTTTTTCAAAGGACTGAAATTCGATTTTATAAGGAAAATATTTTAAAATTTTAGGTTTACGCGATATATTATAGCGAGAGCGCTAGGAGTAGCGCCTGAATATTATATAGATACAAAACTGATAAGAAAATCCGTAGCCTTCTTTTTTGAAATTGGCTGCAGGTGACCATCAACTACAATAGCTACTTACCACATATACTGTAAGTGTATTTACCACTTTAATTTTATAAAATAAGTGATAAAATTAAAAAAATTGTACAACCGTCTTCAATATAATGAGAACAATGTAGTAGAAATCAATCAAATATTTATTATTAAGGATAACTCAAAAACTGGTTAGATCTCGATCATTTATATGGGATCACATGGAAAGCACCAGCTTTCAAATAGAAAAAGAGTCATCAAATTTGGTTCACCTAAAAAAAGTTTTGAGAATAAACATAAAAAATACAGTCCTTTTTTGAAGTCGGTGAAGTCTTTATATTCGAAATTTTATGAAGTAAACAAAATTTTAGAAGCCGTACAACACCTCGAACTCCGAGACTGAAAAATTTGCGAGGTAATTATATTAAGGATAACCTTACAGTACAAAGGTCACAATGTTCCGCTTCAGAGTCATTGAACCAGAGCCCGAATGTTGGCTTTTAAAGTTATATAATTTATATTAAAAGGATAAATCATTAGAGAAAAATTTACGTGGTGGAGCCATACTGCATCTATATTACTGGTATATTTGTATCGCGAATGGGTCTGCTCGTCCAGGGAAGGACACATAAATCAGTTTTATGATAATAGTTTTAAAAGTGATGAACAATTTGTAAAAAGTAAGAACATACACGAGTCATAATACTAGTTACTTGTTAGTTTCAGTGATTAATTTATGGAGCAATATATAACGCTCTCAAACCAAAGTCACAGAATTTATGCAAAGTCTATCTATCAAAAAGTTATAAATTATATATCCATTGAATCCTAACACTCAAAAAAACTAAGGAGGTGAAATGGGCGAATGCGTCCGTGCTTCTAAAAATCCACGTCTCTGTGACGTCAGACAGCCTGACCAATTTCAGACTGCAGCCGCAAAACATGATAGTCATAACGGTTTCTACTCTCTGCAATGAGGTTCTACCACTGGTTGGTACATCCTATTTCTGCCGCCAGGAGTGAATGAACTAACTTCTGTATTCCAGCTTAATTAAAAAAATTGTGCATTGTTTTTATTTTATTTTATATTTTACATAAGTAGGTTAAATAATTATATACTCATGTGGTCCCGGCGGTGAAAACGTGACGTTTTTAAATACCGTTCTCTTTTCCTTCCCCAATACATTGATAAAGAAGTTCCACTTCAAAAATTAAGTGCTAATGAATTTTCAGCCCAGCTGATGGTAAGTGCAGCCCATAGACCTATAACAAACTTCGTATGCGTTGTGACCTTTGGAGACTAAGATGTAATACTTCACGGCTTGTAGAATTACTTAATCAGCTAATTACTAATCAGCTCTACATAGCCTACAGACCTGAATTTTACACTATTAATATAATTACTGAAATATTCTATTGCCAAAGTGAAAAAGAAGATAGATTTTTTAATATAAAACTTCATTTACTCGAAAAGTTAAAATTACTATCTACTATTTGAAAACCAACAGTGAAATAAATCCTATACTCGATAAAAAAACCAATACTTGAGTTCATTATGAACTCAAAACTTAGTACACCCAAAATCCACATCGTGAATGTCTGCCGCAATCAAGAAACAGTACCAAATGAAGCGATATACCTAATCGATGTTATATCAATTTGCAGGCAAGTAATCGTAATCAAATGTCAATTTTCGCGCCGAAACGTCAAACGACAGTCAGCCATTTTAGAACAACGCTATTGGCTCGTTCACGATTCACGAGGGAGGCTTCACGAAGTGTATCAGTGAATTTACAACCGTCCCTTTCCAACGCCATTACATAATACGGAAATGGGTGAGCAGTGTAAGGATGCGAGCCGGGTTCCGCATGCGAGAGCGACTTCGGAGGGTGGCTATTGATTTTTCACCGAGTTTGCGGCAGTCGCCCGTCACGCCGGTGCCCAGCGCGAAAAACACATCAGTGCCGCGCTCCGCGACAAAAAACACCCGTTTAAATTCCAAAATTAAATCTAAAATACGCGAATACGAGTTTTAAAATCGATTCGGACCCCACTCTATTCGTTTTCGTGCGACTTTTGTGCTGGGATCGATATTTCGTAAGTTCAAACCCATTTATATGTAGTTCTCTCGGCTTTTTCTTTGCAGACTCCATTTTAATTTGTTTTAATGTGACAATTGTTGGTTTTACTACGTCCGCTATGTTTAACTTTGTAGCTTTGTAGCGAATTAGAGTAATTAAATTATTGAATGTGAGATATTTCGGCGTATTAATAATTATCAGCTGACTGGCTTCAAAACGTCAAATACTTAGCCTGAATTACTGCTTTTAATTCAAGGACATATGTAGCACGGAACAAAAGTTGACATAAAATATGTAGATATTTAAAATGTATATAATTTGCCATGTAGTGGGTTTAAAAGAACGCGCTATTACATATTACCCCCATTAGTATCGTTAGCGATGTCCAGTAGCAGTATTTTTCTGACAACAACTCAATAATAGTTGAAAAATACCGCATGCCAAGGGTGACAATGGCAAATGGCCTATTTATCATTATCACCCTTGGCTATCTTGTCTATCTGAGGCTAACTCTGGAAGAGACCTGTGTTCAGGAGTCGAATTTTAATGGCTGAAGTTAGAAAAATAAAATTAAAAAAAAAGGTGTAAAAGAAAGTATCAGACTTACCAATTTATCCAAAGTAAGGTTCTGTTTAATCACTTTGTTTGACCGGTAAATCGAGTGATACACGTTCATTTTGACGCCTTATTTTTTTTTAATTATTCTCTAGAATTTATTTTGGCCACACATCAGCGAGACAATTCGGTTTTATGCGATTAAAATAATTAACTTAAGAGTTAAGCATAAATATCGATTCTTTACTATTAATAATATTGTAATAAAAATTAAATAAAACTAAGCAAGAATCATAGCCGAAGAGATGAACATCGGGCCAGGGGCGGTTCACCAAGACTACTGATGAGATCTCGTGCAAGATGTGACGTCATAGATCGTTACCAACACCATACAATCGACGGTGATGACGTCACTCGTCCTCGGATCCCTCCATGTCCTGAGATTCATTATTGCTAGATCCATTACGTGGGGGATTAACAATGGGCGACCATTTGCTCGAACATTAAGCATATAAATGTCAAGATTAATGAAAAAGAAATTAACTTATTGGAGCCTATTTTATGACTTTGTCGATAAATGAATGTCTCGTATTTTTCGACTTTTCAATTAAGCTTATCTCAATAATTTACGGGTTAAAGTAAACTAAATTGAATATTGTGTTTAAAAACTTAGGTGTCTAACTAAACTGTTCACCTAAGGGTAAATTATTACTGTAGTCCGTGGACCTCATCACCCAACTCATACTTATACCGGCTGGTCCAAAGTGGTCTACCCAGGTCCCAGGCCTACTCCTGCGAAGAAAAGCTATCTACCAACTAATCGCTTACTATTTCAATTATAATACATTCTTCCTGCGTTTATTAACTTCTCAAATAATTCTCGTTTCTTTCTATTTACATGCTTTCTTTTATGAAGTATACAAAAGCTGCTATTTTACACTGGTATTCTGTGAGAGCGTCGTTCTTTATCGGTCGAGTCGACCCATTCGTGCTTCAACCATATTATTATTGCAGCGTGGATATACCACGTATACGTAAACAAGTTGTACATAATAGGTATGTCTTAGAACAACAACAATATTGTCACATTATTGTTATAAACACAATTTTTTTAGTAGTGTTTTATTATTATTTTCACACAGTCCACCTGATGGTAAGTGGATGCTGAGGTCCATAGACATCTGTATATTTTCTCGTATAGAACCAAAATGCAGATGCGTTATCACCCCTGAGGACTTAGACGGAAGGAAAAAACTTGGAAGCGAGGTTCAATAAAAAGGTTCTTTGGTTCTCTACATTCACCATACGAAACAGCAGCATAAAGGTGCTATTCTGTGAGAGCGTGGTCCATCCCCGGTCTAGCCCACCCATTCGTGCCACAACAATAATGTAGCAGCGTGGCTCTACCACGTGTACAAATTATACACAATATATTTTGGAGTAACCAACAAATTATTTCGTCCCGTGAATAATCCAATCGATGAATATATTTTGTACCCCCCAACATGACTCGATATAATACGACCAATAAATACAAACTTTTCTAGTAGTTTTATTAAATACTTCACCATCATAATATACAAATAATAATAATGTTCTCCAGAATGAATTCCAGTGTCAACACAGACTAGCTATCGGCGCAGGACAGGATTATAGTGCCCATGCGTTTGCACAAGCACAGGTGCACTCTCTATTTCCTCACTTTCATATTCATATGGGACGGTAACTCTTCACGACCGGAGAGAAATCAGGCGCAGGGTCAATAGCTCAACGTGCTCTCTGAGACACAGGGGTGAAACACGGGCAACTTTCAGGAAGTTACGTTACGTAAGTCCGGGTTGCTACGGAGAATTTCTAGTCAAAAAAAAAACAAAAACTTATTTTGACCCGACCCGGCAGTCGAACCCGGGACCTCCAGATCATCAGTCGCACTAACGAGCACCAGATCAAAGAGGCAGTCAATGTTCACATAACACTATCCAACGAAAACGTTGTTACCAAAGTATCTAACTAATGGATATCAGTCAGCGAGTTATTGGAAAGGCTGACCAGCATTGGATTAAAAAAGGTTGACGAACTTTAGGATGGATATTCCTTAATCATCGTGGAAGGCAGATTCATTATCGCTTCTTCGATCTTCGATCTTCATAAGCACTGCATCACCACTTACCATCAGGTGGAATTATGACTGGCTTAGAATAGTTAAAAAAAACTACACGATCGCATTACCAGACGTGTTTTTTTTTTTTGGGAATGCAAGAGATCTCTATGAAATTTCTAAGAATCGTCTTTTATAACGCCCACAGGACAAGATTATAATTTATTTCATGTAAAACGTAATTTTTAATTGATTGAAAAGTCGGTCCTAAATAAAATAAAATCAAACTAATGGTCTTAAAAACTTGCACGTTGTTTTAAAAAAAACCTACGTAGTAACAAATCGTATAATCTGTGCGTGTATAATGAATGATTTTTAAATCAGACACGTGTAGAGTCTAGAAAGTGAGGAAATTAAGAGAAAGACTCTCATTATTTTTCATTTATCAGGGTTTCAATTCGTTTCCCGTCATTATTATTAGGGTATTAGGATATATTATTAGGGTAAGCCCTTTGCAAATATTAGCTCCCTACTTAATTTTCGATTCTAATAAAGTACTTAGCAAACATAGTTCTCGTAGGTGGTGTTTACCACTTTATTTACCACTTTAGGTTCATAAATGTGTGATAGAGCCACGCTACAGCTATATTATAACTGTACATTGTGACTGCTGATAATGTGGTTCCGGGTTGAAATCCCGGTTTGGGCTAAAATCAGTGGTTTTGTTGTCAAGAAATTACACAGTAGCGGCCCAAATTCAGGAAGTTGGCGGTGTTTTACCTCCATATCTCAGCACCTAAAGACGTCGGTCCTGAGTCTGATTTCGCTCCGGTCGTATCAGATTTCAATCCCATCAGACTATAAAAGAATAGTGCTTATTGTGCTAGCACACACACTCAGAATACATAAGTCAGCACAACCGGGGAAAGATCACAATGACACGGAATACCAGCGTGAAATGTGAACACTGATGTGCTTCTTATCGTAAGTGACAAGAACTGGAAACCCTTTTAATTAAAAGTTTCATCATCATCATTACAGCCCTTCACAAGTCCACTGCTGAATATAGGCCTCCCCCAAGTAATACCACAAAGCATGGTCCTGAGCCACCTAATTCAATCAACTTCCTGCATATTTTACCAGGTCTTCACTCAATCTAGTGCGGAGTCACCCTACATTACGCCTTCCCGTACGAGGCTGCCACTCGAGAACCTTTGTTCCCCAAGTTATCGATTGTCGGTCCTGCAAGCTAAATGGCTGTCCCATTGCCACTTCAGCTTATTAATCCATTAGGCTATGTCGGTCACTCTGGTTCTACTGCGGATGTCCTCATTTCCAAGTTTATCACCCAGAGAAACACCGAGCATAGCCCTCTCCATAGCTCGCTGAGCGACCTCATACGGCCAGCAGTGTAGGACCACGTCTCAGATCCGTAACTCAATGAATGGCAGCATGCACTAGTTGTGCAATCTAGTTTTGAGGTATACCTCACGAGAAGATGTGTCGTAATTTCCCGAACGCTGCCCAGCTGAGTTGAATCCGTCGATTGACCTCTCGGTCGAAGTTGGACTTACCTAGCTCCCAACAACTAACATCATAGGTGTGAAATGGACATTAAACATGATCTTTGTTTTGTTCATGTTCATTTTTTTATTTTATAGAAGAGAGAGCAAACGAGCACACGGTTCACCTGGACCGCAACACCAGGGGAAATTCAGGTGCGTTGCCGGCCCTTTAGGAAAGAGTAAGCTCTTTTGTTGAAGGCTCTTTTTTTATATATATATTTTTTTTTAAACGTGATAGAGCCATGCTGCAATTATATTAGTAGTATAGTTGTAGCACGAATGGGTCGGCTCGACCGGGGAAGGACCACGCTCTCACAGAATACCAGCGTGAAATAGTAGCTTAATGCTGCTGTATTTCGTATGGTGAGTGTAGAGAACCGGAGACCCTTTTTACTGGAAACGAGGCATTCCATCTTAGTCCTCACGGGTGACAACGCATCTGCATTTTGATTCGTAATCGAGGATAGATGTAGATGTCTATGGGCCACAGCAACCACTTACCATCAGGTGGACTGTGTGCTCGTTTGTCACCCTATCCTATATAAAAATATATATATATATATAAAAAAGGTACCCAGGTCGTATCGTTCCGGAAAAATCGCCGGTGGTAACCTATTCAGGCCACAGAGAGGCCGTAGGTACGCGGGAGAAAACTCCTAAAGGAACGTACAGTGGTGGACCGCCACGCATCCAGATGGTGTGGATGGTATCAGGAGGTTTGCCGCGTATTGCGTTCATGAAATTTGGCGGCTGGGATTGATCCAAACAATTTCTCAGAGCACTCCCTGTGGTATATGCGAAAGAAAATGCAAAGAGATGCAATATCTTTTTGCAGTGCCAGTGATTCAACCCGATCGGAAAGCACTCGGTCGTCGACGATTCGAGCCGCTCTGCGCTGGATGCGGTCAAGTGGAAGGAGCTGGCACTGGGGAGCCCAGTCCATAGATGGGAACAGTATTCCATGTGTGGCCAAACCTGCGCCTTGTAAAGTTGCAGGCGGTGTGCTGGCATGAAATACTGTCCCACTCTGCTGAGCACACCAAGCTTTTTAAAGACCAATTGGCCTTCTCTTCCAAGTGATCATGAAACTGCTCGTCACTCGATATGTCGAGGCCGAGAATTCCGATACTGGCTGAGGCAACAAGGGAAGTGCCTTGAACTGAGGAGATACGACAAAGGGGTTGTTTTTGTGTCTTCTGATGGTTAAACTGGACTAGTTTAAGTCGCCCAAATCGCACAACTTCCATGTGGAATAAACTACCATCAGTGATTTTTCCGGACTGAACGACTTAGGGACCTTCAGTGCCTAGAAACTGAGGAGATACGACAAAGGGGTTCTTTTAAGCGGTAAACTCACAAACTTGTGTCTTTTGAGGGTCAAACTGGAATAGATTTAGTCGCCACCAATCCAAGACTTTGTTCAGCAAAGACTTAACTTCAGACACAAGTTTGTCCCGGTACTCGGAGACGTTCGCCCGAGAAACATTGGCACCGCCGGTGTACAGAGCATCGCCATTGCTGTCATTTGCATAGCAATGAATGTTACCGGTTAGCAAACATATCATTAATATGCAGAAGATACAGCGTTTGTGATAGCACGCAGCCTTGTCGAATGCCAGTATTAACAGGCTTGTAATCGGCGCTTGCACCGTCTACAACGACCCTGATTCTCCGATCTGCAAGAAAGCTGGTGATCTATTTGCACAATTTCTCGAGAAGCCCATAGAAAGGGAGCTTCGAAAGAAGCACTTTGTGCCAAACCCGATCGAAGTTCTTCGCAATGGCCAAACTAACGGCAATGTTTCCCCCTTGGACTCTACTGCCTCACATTTTATAACCTATCCGATGGGAGACAGTATTGTGGTTAAGCATAGTGCTTAGGTCCTCCAGCGATTCTGCAATAAGGACTATGCCGTCGGCAAATCGTAGGTGAGTGATGTACTCGCCATTGATGTTAATGCGGTATCCTTTCCAGTTCAGTAACTTAAAACGTCTTCCAATGCGGCCTGTCTTAACCTCTCTGCAGTTGGATAGATTGAACAGGACCATGGTAAAGGCGGGGCATGGGGTTCGGTTGCTACCTAAGACAGCTCGACCTGGCAAGATACAAGGCACGACGGCCCTGAGGACTGACGTGAAGGTCCTGAAGCTGGAAAACGAGATAGACAAGTTGCGCTGTAATATTATAGGATTATCTGAGGTCCGAAGAGAGGGGAGGACATGGTGATTCTCGAATCTTGCAACTTGTTCTATCACCGAGAGGGCGACCATCTGTCTCAAGGAGGTGTTGGATTTATCGGCCACAAGTCTCTCGTTAACAACGTTGTAAAGATTGGGAGTGTGTCGATGAGGGTTGCCTACCTAATACTCAGAACCTTGGTGGTTCTGAGTATTCGCATTGGGTATTCGCTGAAGGTCATACAAGTTCACGCACCAACCTCGGTGCATCTCGATGAAGAGGTGGAGGAAATAAATGAGGATATTTCTAGAGCCATGGATTCCATACGGTGTTAGTGAGAGACTTCAACGCAAAAATAGACACAAGAAAGAACAGTGAGCTGAAAGTAGGGAAATTTTGGGATAGGGCAACGGAACCCAATGGGCCAGAAGCTGGCCGACTTCAGAGACTAAGAGGGATTCTTTATGATGAAATCTTTTTTCCAGAAGCGGCCCCACAGAAAGTGGACCTAGTCGAGCCCCGATGGTTCGAGTAAAACTAAGATTTACTTCATTATGATGACTGGATGGCAACTGTTCAGTGATGTCTTAGCAATCACAAGGGTGAAAACTGGCAATGATCGCCGAATGGTTAGAGGCACACTGAACTTAAACGTTAAGTTGGAGATCCAAAAACCCGAAACTTTGCAATAAAAATATTAATTACTTTGCAACCTTAGGTTTGGTAAGGTTGCAAAGTAATTAATATTTTTATTATAATGGATTTCCGCAAAGTAACGTCTGATTCTATCAATTATCGAAACCTTTCAGCTCGAGTTTCAAAACCGTTTTTAGAGCCGAGAAGATTGCAATGCAGTGGACGATATGAATAAAGTCCTTCCGAAGTTCTTCAATTCCATTCTCCATGGTGGCGCTACTCCGAAGGCTTGGAGTATAAGTGCGGTTATCCTGTTCTTCAAGAAAAGCGACAACGCTCTCTTGAAGAACTACAGAGCCGCTTCTACGTGCTGTTTTCGAGAGTCATTACAAATCGTCCCGCACGCCGACTCGACAACTTTCAGCCTCCTGAACAAGCCGGAAAGGCTTCACACACCTTCACACACTTCAGACCACATACATACCCTGCGGCAGACTGTAAAGACGACCAAATACTACAATCTGCCACCTTGCCTTGCGTATGTGGACTATGAAAAAACCTTTGATTCCGTCGAAATTTGGGCGGTGCTACAGTCCTTTTAGCGGTGCCAAGTTGATAGCCGGTATATCGAATTTAACATCTTCTTATGAACTTTAAAATTTCAGTAAACATCTAGATTGATTATAAAATAATACTAGCGATTCGACCCGGCTTCGCACGGGTGCATAAATCAGGTCAAAGGTCAAGGTCAAAATCTATATATCGACAACAGCGCCACCTACCGGCTCCAATCTTGAATACAAACCATTTGGGGACCCATTTAAACGATACAAGAAGAATATTATATTATATAAGTTTTATATCTACGAGTAAGTAAAGTATCTCGTATAAGAGCTATAGTTTGAAAATGTGATTTTTTAATTAACGCCCCGCAAACCCCTTGCGGGTTGAATTTCGTAAAATTAATTTTTAGCTGACTTTTACTTGGTGAAAGGAATATTTCTACTAAATTTCAAGTCTCTAGGCCTTATGGTTCCTGAAATATCGTGATGAGTCAGTATATAAGTTGAAATCTGTTATATATATTTTATATTTTTTTATAGAATAAGGGTGACAAACGAGCACACAGTCCACCTGATAGTAAGTGGATGCTATGGCCCATCTTCATTTATCCTCAATTAAGAATCAAAACGCAGATGCGTTGTCATCCCTGAGGACTAAGACGGAATGCCACGTTTCCAGTAAAAAAGGGTCTCCAGATCTCTACACTCACCATACGAAACGCAGCAGTAATAAGATGCTATATTACGCTGGTATTTTGTGAGAGCGTGGTCCTTCCCCGGTCGGGCCGAACCATTCGTGCTACAATCATAACATAGCTGCGACGTGACTTTGCCACGTATAAAGAAAAAATATATATAAAAATAAGAAGCTTGGGTGACGTCAGATTCAACTTAATTGTGAAAGTGAGAAAGGATATAATATTTGAATTTCTTTCTTTCCAGTTATCTTTTTACGCAGTTGGGTTTTTTAAATACTGTTTTGACCATTGTACTTGTTACTATAACCGCATTGCACATATTACGTAAAACATTGATTACTACACCACAGGTAACCAAGAATACCACCGCAATTTAGTAAAACGAAGGCCATAAATGATTGTCCTTCGTAACTTACTGATTCGAAAAATCTAAAGGACTGACACTGGCCACTAATAAACTTTAGTTATAAATAAACGCTAAATAAAAACTGGCCACTAATAAACTATAGTTATAAATAAAGACTAAATAAAAACTGGCCAATAATAAACTTTAGTTATAAATAAAGAATGCTTTTTTTATATTTACATGATTTTTTATAGGTGGTAGAGCCACGCTGCGGCTACATTATGGTTGTAGCCATAGAAAATATTCCGTGTTCTGTGGTTGTAGCACGAATGGGTGGCTCGACCGGGGAAAAACCACGCTCTTACAGATTACCAGCGTAAAATAGCAGTTTAATACTGCTGTGTTTCGTATAGTGAGTGCAGATATCCGGAGAGTTTTTTTTACCGGAAACGAGGCATTCCATTTAAGTCTTCAGGGGTGACAACGCATCTGCGTTTTGATTCTTAATCGAGAATAAATGTAGATGTCTATGAGCCACAGCATCCACTTACCATCAGGTGGACTGTGTTCTCGTTTGTCACCCTTATTCCATAAAAAAAGGCTGTTGCTTTTTTATTCATACAAACTTTTGAAAATCTTTATAGTCTACTACTGCTGAGTAGTGAAACTATTCCACCCATAAATTTAGTATAAACTGACGTCAATTTCACCTCCATTTTTATGCGTTTCAAATTGTCCTACTGGTGATATAAATGCGTGTTGCCATGGGGCCTATCTTGGTGCCATATTGTTGAAACCGATTATTATTTTTCATTTGCAAGGAATCGTTATTTTCAAATGGAATTATTATTTTCAATTTGATTAAATACAAATAAAAAAGGTCCTATGTTTTTTACGATATATTGGTTGGGCTGAAAAGTTCGTATCGTCTCTATGAGATGGCACCACAAGAATAAAATCCATATCATTTTTAGGTAGTACCAACCTTCAAAAGAAACGTGTATAATTTTGACAGCTGTCTGATTATTAGTTTGTGAGATACAGCATTTTGAGTGAAGCAACTTTTGTTATTTTGAAAAAAATGGATAAAAAGGAATTTCGTGTTTTAATGAAACACTATTTTTTGATAAAAAAAAGTGCTGCTGATACCAAAAAGTGGCTTGATGAGTGTTATCCGGACTCTGCGCTGGGCCAAGCAACCATTCGTAAGTGGTTTGCCAAATTCCGTACAGGCCATATGAGCACCAAAGACGATGAACGCAGTGGACGTCCAAAAGAGGCTGTTACGGACGAAAACATAAAAAAATCCACAAAATGATTTTGGAAGATCGTAAATTGAGGTTGATTTGTATAACTGGCACTCTAAAGATATCAAAGGAACGTGTTGGACATATCGTTCATGAATATTTGGGTATGCGAAAGCTATGTGCAAAGTGGGTGCCGCGCGAGCTCACAATCGACCAAAAACAAGAACGTGTCGATGCTTCAGAGCAATGTTTGGAGCTGTTCAACCGCAATAGAAGTGAATTTTTGCGTCGATATGTGACAATCGATGAAACATGGATCCACCACTACACTCCGGAGTCCAGTTGGCGGTCATCTGAATGAACTGCACGCGATGAACCGAATCCAAAGCGTGGAAAAACTCAACAGTCGGCCGGTAAGGTTATGGCGTCCGTATTTTGGGATGCACATGGAATAATTTTCATCGACTATCTTGGAAGGGGAAAAACCATCAACAGCGACTATTATATAGCGTTATTGGAGCGTTTGAAGGACGAAATCGCGAAAAAACGGCCCCATTTGAAGAAGAAGAAAGTGTTGTTTCATCAAGACAATGCGCCGTGTCACAAATCGATGAAAACGATGGCAAAATTGCATGAATTGGGCTTCGAATTGCTTCCGCATCCACCGTATTCTCCAGATTTGGCCCCCAGTGACTTTTTCCTGTTCTCAGATCTCAAGAGAATGCTCGCTGGAAAGAAATTTAAAGCCGATGAGGAAGTAATCGCCGAAACAGAGGCCTATTTTGAGGCTAAACACAAATCGTACTACAAAAATGGTATTGAAAAGTTGGAAGATCGCTATAATCGGTGTATCGCCCTCGATGGCAACTATGTTGAATAATAAAATCGAATTTTGCCAAAAAAATGTGTTTTTCTATAAAACGATACGAACTTTTCAGCCCAACGTTATTTAATATTTTCGGAATTATGAAAAAATCCCAAATGCGGATACTTTTGACCCAATAAAATACATAAAGAAAAATAATAAAATATAACAGATATTATTTTATCTTCTTTGATGAAATACAATAAAAAAGGTAAGGACTATTATTAATTGTGCTAATTTTTTTTTCAATTTTAATACATTTTCTCAATTATATATTTATATAATTCAAATACGTTCAAAAAAGGAAACGTAATATAAAAATGTGGTAGAGCAACGCTGCAGCAGTAGGTACAAATGAGTCGATACGATCGGGGAGGACCACGATTTCACAGAACACCAGCGTAAAATAGCAGCATAATGCTGCTGCGTCAAGTATGATGGATGTCGAGAACCAATAAGTAAACATTCAATCTTGGCCCCACATTACAGACATTTCAGTTCTTGATTGAGGTTAGAGTTAGGTCATATATGGTAGATAGGTCAGATATATATGTGTATATATGCCCAAGCATCCACTTGCCATCCTAATACTATAAAAAAAACGACGGGTTGCACTCCGGGAGTGCCGGCAGAAGTGAAAACTTGAATTATTAACGTTGTGCATTTTTGAATGGTTAGGGAATAATTTTGCACGAATTGCTTTAATTATCAGTATAATTTATGTGGTAGAATACAATATTTATTTATTGCGCTATCGTACACAAACATGACAATTTATATTAAAAAAGGCAAGCGCCCTGCGCCGCCTAAACGAAACAGCAGGCCGCCGTGCAGTAGAAAGAGAGGGGGATACTTCCCCTCCTACGCCGTCCGTCTTACGCATTTTAGATCAGGGTCACGTGTCCTGACGCGAGTTTAACAATTTTTACCCATTACAGAAAAAGTGTCCAACGCCGCTAAAGAAGTTTTCACTTCAAAAATCCTTTTAAGTTTTCCATTCGTTTTTCATTTGTTAGAGGGTATCATAAGTCCACTACTGAATATAGACCCCTCCAAAGATCGCCTTATAGGGGTTGATTATATGGGTGATATTTGCCATTGCTACAATCCTTGGCACGCGTATAGGTAACCGCAGTTTTTTTGTATGTTTAGCAGAAAAATACTGCTGCCGGAAAAATCTTCTATTCCATTTCCTTGTGACGCCACTTATAACACCTAAGAGATTATATATGTTAGTGGATTGTCATATGCCGTCACTAGACGGGGAATATTTCAAATAGTAGCCAGATATCACTGGACGTTATTTCCAGTCAAAGCTATCAGTTTTCAACTTTCCAATACGCTGCACGCTTCAATTCGAACCGTACGGATTTTTAATTAATTCGTCATATAACTGTCATCAGGGAATAAATTGAAATGATTTTGTCGTGAAAATCTATATGACGTTGCCATTAAAATTCCTATGAACTGAAAGATTATTACTTTTGGAAAATGAAATCGTAATTTCTAGATAATTAAAAAGAACCAATTATACATGGAATTTTGTTTTATTTATGGCAGTCTCAATAGATGTCGCTAGTTACAACTAAAGTACTTAATACGCATATGTTTACACAGTGTCATCAACATCATTGAAAAGTTGCGTTTTTAAATAAAAGTTTTTCGGTTTCTAATGTATGTATTTATATACACAAAACAATGCCTCAGTGCTGTATTCTTTAACTTTTAATACATTTTTAACTTTCTTTTTAACTCTTCTACTTTTAGGAATATCCAAAGTTTGACATATGCATTTCTAAACTGTAAGTGATATTTCAGAAAAAAACATTAATCCTTCAAATATTTCACCTCATTCCTCAGTGAAGTGGTAAAAAAAGTAAACAAAATGATTCTGACTTATTCTTTTAAAGAATTTCTATAAAAAAAGACTTATTCTATGTGATTTTGCCAATAAATTTACTATGAACTATTGAATTATCATTTAAGGAAAATGAAACCGTAATTTCTGGATTAACATTATTTTTTTTTTATATTATTAAAAATTTGTTTTATTTGAAAACACTGTAAATACTTAATTTATTTTAAAGCAATTCTAAATTGTCACTTATTGAAAATCTCAAGAAATGAAGTTTGAGAAGTCTTTTTGCAACCACTGACTAAACAAGACAATTGAAATACTAAATATCATCAAAAAAAAAAACATGCCGCTAAGTTCAATTTTCTTAGATTGTAATTGAAGTGGCAATTGGCCGGCCATATGGATGGAAGAACCGACAACCAGTGAAGAAAGGTTCTCATGTCTCAAGGCTGCACATTGTACCGGTGAGCGAAGCTTAGGGCGGCTTCCTAGTAAAGACCTGGTAAGGCATGCAACATGTCGATGAATTGAGGTGGCTCAGGACCGTGCTTTGCGGCTTTCCTTGATGGAGGCTAACGGTCAGCTGTGGACTTGTGAAGGACTGTAATGAATGAATGAAAAATTCACATCACAAATCTTATCATATATATAAATTACGTGTCACTTTGTTTGTCCGCGATGGACTGCTAAACTACTCAATCGATTTTAATCAAATTTGCACACTGTGTGCAGTTTGGTCCAACTTGAGAGATAGGATAGTTTATTGCCCATAAGTGACCCACAATTTTTTCGAATTTAAGGATTTTTAATAGGACATAACAAAGGGTTGTCAAAAAAGGGCAGAACAACGTATATATATATATATATATATATATATATATATATATATATATATATATATATATATATATATATATATATAATTGTTTGCATCTGTTTGTCGTATATCAACCCGATAGTCAGGTAGGTACTCTGATGAACAAACCACGTCGCCATTTATTTGCTTTTATAATTTCTTTTTATTAAAAAATGTTAGCCGCACTATAGGGTAGGGGCTTTTACAGACATTGATTGCACAAGGACCTACATATTTCCCTAAACAATTACTTATAGAGCATACAAATACTTGTATCTTGCAGGATTCGAAACTGCGGAGCTCAGCGCCGTAACTCATTGTAAAGGCACTTAGCCACGGAACCGTCAAATATGAATAAATAAAAAAGCAACACTTTTCACGTCGGAGCTTTGTCACGTAGAGCTCTATCAGCGCTTTCGTTAGATCTTATATTCAGGTCAGGACTTTTTTTCTATACGGATATCCAATAAATATCATATACTTAGTGACTTACACTTTTTGAATATCTATATACTTATAAAATATTAATATAAACTTATTGAATATTGTTGGAGTCACATCTTGTGAGTGGCCGCCCCACACTTCGCTTGTCGGTACGAGTCTGCCACAGTAGGTATTGTTACGAGCTTAGGGTTCGTGACAGTAAAAACAGCCGATTGAATTACCAAAATTAACACTTTAACTAGCGAACACCAATTAAAACCTAAAAGACACTAATAATTAATCAAACTGATTCACTTTATTTCGCTCCAAAGCTTCGCTTGCATCGCCAAATTTCAATACTGCCCCGGTGGCGGGATTCAACGCATTTAGATACGCCTTTTTTACCCATATATCCAGAATATTCCAGCAAATACCGGCCCCCGATCGACCAGGTGCAGAAAGTTCGAGTGTGGAGCTTTTCAAAAAGCTTAGTTCTTCTATTCGATACTAGATGGCGCTGTTGGTTGAAAATTCAGTCATGGCATTCTCTGGAAAGCTCTCCTCGATCTGTTCTCTGACACTAGATGGCGCTAGTGCCAGGTACGCAACAGTATTTTAGTAAAACAAATATCAAGGATTGCGGTAGTGAAAAAATTGAGTTGAAATCCGCCATTCGATTACTGTCACGAACACACACACACACACACACACACACACAGACACACACACACACACACACACACACACACACACACACACACACACACACACACACACACACACACACACACACACACACACACACACACACACACACACGCGCGCGCACGTATTCTAAGCTTACTACGACTACTTAACGCGAGAATCAAAAGTGTTAGTAGCATTTTTAGTAGTGATGCAACGGAAGTGTCATATCGGAAGCAGAAACGGAAACAGATGTTAAAAATATTTTTTGCAGAAACGGATGCGTAAACGGAAATAACACTTATTAAGAAAAATTCCAAATTAAAATTTTATTTAACATTTAAAATTAAGTAGCGTTAAGTTATATTTTATGAAAAGTAGTTCGATCGCTTTTACACCTAACAATCTGTTCCAGTGTTTATAAGTCCAGCTCCGATAAAGAATTGCTCACTGGCGATGCTGCGTACCACCTATACACCAAAGCTAAATAGGCACTTATACACACAAACACTTTAAAGAGCCACATTTAGGTTAGGTAGTTAGGTTAGGTACTAAATTACCCCCTCGCTGTAGGTGTAGCACGAAAGTACGACGTAAATAAACTTTCAATCCAAAATACTCATTAAAGTTTCTTTAAAAATAATTAATATAAACTTCAAGTAAAAAATAAATAATATAAAGTTCACGCAAACATAAATGTTGCTTAATTAATTTGCAAATCTAAGTTGTTACAAAGTCATTTATTAAAAACTACATTTGGCTGGAAAAACATGTTTTACTAAAATCTGGTTTTAACTATAACATAGAAATACATTTTATAAATAAATAAGCATGCAATTCCTTGACTGACCATTTGTTTTTTAGTTGGCGATGAAAGTTTTACAGTTTCAACTAACTTCTCAAACTCTGCAAACTTTTCGGCGTTTAAGATGGCTCTTAAAAGTGGTAGTTGTGCAGCCCTTTTGCGAGTATATTTTATCACATAATTTACATCTGGCTGCCAAATCATCAATCTCAAAATAATAATTCCAAACAAGACTTGTTTTTAGCTTCATGATGGCACTTAAATTACACACACGACTTAAATTTCTAATTAACTAAAAATACAATCAATCTATGTAGATGCGTCGCTGAGTTCCGTCCAAAATTCCGTTATAAAACTTGCGGAAACAGAAGCAGAAACGGATGTTAAAAACCATGCAGAACTTCCGCAGTTGCGGAAACAGAAACAGAGTTCTGTTGCATCACTAATTTTTTGAATTATTTAAAAACCAGTACTTTACTCAAAGCATGTATTATACAACATAGGCCTTTAGTATTAAAGGCAGGGCCGTTGTAGACGGTCAAGTGTCAATTTCATAGTACGCAAGCAATCTTTCACGCCGGCACTAATAACGAGCACACAGTACATCTGATTGTAAGTGGACGCTATGGTTCATAGACATCTATAACTATCTGTGATTAAGAGTTAAAATTCAAATGCGTTGCACACAGTACTTCGGAGGACTAATATGGAATAAAATTTTTACACTCGCTATATGAGACAGCAGCATTAAGCTACTATTTTACGCTGGTACCCTGCTAGAGTGTGGTCGTTCACCGGTCGAGTCAACCCATTCATGCTACAACCATAATATAGCTGCAGCGTGACTCTACCACGTTTTAAAACGTTAGTTACGTTGTTACGTTGTTAATTGCAATTATAAGTACTGATTTTTCACTTGCTCCACAGCAAGAAAACATGGAGATATTGACATCGATGATTGAGCACTATAATTCAACTCATACTATCAATGGTACATTATCCTGATTACTATACGCTATACTGAAACCTATGCGAGTCACTCCAAGTTTAATTAAAACTAACCTAAACTTAAAAGACGTCCGTAGATTAAATATTTAATTAAGCGAACGGTGCAAACTCCAACAGGAAATGCTAACGATGTCGACTGGAACGCTAAAGAATATAAATTGAATAACCAAGAAATAAGGTTATAAGTCTTTTGAAGCCAACGTTTAGAACCGAATAATATCCGAAGTCTAAATCACGCTATCTAAGTTTCCAAATAACTCTTCATTATAACAAATCTCGTAATACACGGAGCGAGTGCCACTCCCCATATCACAGAATAAATAATAGTACTACGTACCCATACTAAGCACCTTACCCGACGGATCATCTTCTTTTTTCATCCACAGTCAAGGATTTGGCCAGTATAGAACAATATAAATATTACCCTAAAACCCTCTCAAAAAGAAGAGGGAGAATCTATATATTGAATACTTGGTGAAGCCAGACTGCAGCTATATTATGGTTGGAGCATTAATGGGTCGGCTCGACTGAGATAGAACCACGCTCTCACAGAATACCAGAGTAAAATAACAGCTTAATGCTGCTATGTTACGTATGATGAGGAGTGTCGAGAACCGGTGCCTAGTTTTCAGCAAAATGGGTATTTTGCTGAAAACGAGGCATTGCATCTTAGTCCTCGGGGTAACACGCAATCATCGCATCGGGATTTCGGTTCTTATTCGTGGATAGATGTAGATGTCTATGGGCCACATCATCCAGTAATCATCAGGTGTGTGCTCATTTGTAAACCCTATTCTATAAATAAAAATATGGTATCATCTATCTATCTATATACATATATGCCTATTCGAAATAGATTGCCTAATAAGGAATACATTTTCCATGCTTACCGAGCACAGGTTGGCAACCGTAGTTTTTTTTTAAACTTTTATCAGCTGTTAAAAAAGGCGCTGCTGTAGATCTCCTCTTCATATAGTGTTAGTAAAAAATTTTAAATACTATGTCAGTAAATTGTTATATATACTTTATATATATTAATAATAATTATCTTAATATATATAAAGTACCAACGAAGTTGTTAGTTGCAATTTTAAGTGCTGATTAAAACACGTGCTCGGCAGTGAAGGAAAACATCGTGAGAAAACCTGCATACACAAGAAATAACAAAAAAATATTAAGACATAATATAAAGTTCACCAACACGCATTAGGGTAGCGCGGCGGACATTTCCTTGCCTTAAAACCCTCTTAGAAATGAGAGGAGGCCTGTGCCCAGCAGTGGGACGTATACAGGCTGTAACTTTAAATTTAACTTTTATATAAACTACGTGTCACGTTGTTTGTCCGCGATGGACTCCTAAACTACTTAACCGATTTTAATCAAATATGCACACCGTGTGCAGTTTGGTACAACTTGAGAGATAGGATAGTTTTTTTGGCCATTGAGTCGAGCGCTGCGTAATAGCAATGTCCGTGTTCTGCGGGTACGTGCTACTTCGCACTCGATGCTTCAGGGATGCGATGCGTTTTCGAATGATAGCTGAAAACCTCCGCTATTGCTAGCATCTCTGACGCACTGCAGTACATAAAAAAGCAATCACTCTTTGAATATCAGAACAATTTAAATAAAATCGTCTCAGACTAGAACTCTCTGAAAAAAAGTCAAATTTTAAACGTATATTAAAAAAAATATACGTTTAAAATTTCTGATCCTGATTTTTCCCTCCATCGCCTCTCGACTACTACGGGATGATATGGGGTAGTGGATATTATTTATATATATATATATATATATATATATATATATATATATATATATATATATATATATATATATATATATATATATATATTATATATATATATAAAATAAAAATATACAAAATTTGACTTGTATAAAGTTCGAAAACTTTATTAAACTAAGTTTGTATAAAAAGGGTTATTATAATATTAAGTAATTTATAGATGATAATAACCCCTGGGAAGGGTGATCGCTACCAAACTATTTCTAATTTGTTTTGTGTTGTTAATTGTAACATACATGATTGTAAGCTGTTATTTTCTTTTTAAAAAAAGGTTTCGCTGAGGATTCTTGCTAGTTCTTCGCAGTTCAGACGTTCGTCAATTTGGTCGATAAACTTTCGCCTAGGACGTCCCTTTCCGACTCTTTCATTCACTTCTGCAACATAAATTTGCTTAGTCACTCTTTCTACATTCATTCCTTCTTTCACAACAATTTAATGTTTTTATTTATCAAGGATATTAGGTCCAGTAAATCAAATCAAAGCAGTATCCAGTTACCGTCAGATGAATTGTAAGTTAGTTTGTGGCATGATTTTAAAAAAGCGTTTTGTGGACTTAGGAGAATCCCTTACTCTATTTCATCCCTTGACTGACGTAAGAGTTGACTACGGGAAATTTCATAACATCCTATGACTCCCGGTAGATGGCAGTATAAGCATATCGTCTACATCAAGACATAACACGCACAGACTTCCGACGGGCGGTAGCTTCAAAGGTACAAGATGTCTGGCACTGCGATAGTCAATCAACCTTGCCTTACTAAAACGGGGGAGGCTAATGTCCATACATAGGTCTTCCCCATAGATTGCCTCATACGGGGGATGTTTGCGATAGTTGCCACGCTTGGCAACTGGGTTGGCATGCTTGGCAACCGGGTCGGCATGCTTGGCAACTGGGTTGGCATGCTTGGCAACTGGGTTGGCATGCTTGGCAACTGGGTTGGCAAGCTTGGCAACTTGGTTGGCACGCAGCATTTTCTTTGCTTTTAGGAATACGCTGCTGCCCATCTTCTGATTTGTTTGCCTCTGTTGCCTATTACGACACCTACGGGACGATGTGGGGTAGTGGATGTACTTGCCCCGCTACTACCAAAGATTCAAATAGTTAGATGCGCCCTTACCATAGTATCACCACTCCGAAATGTGTCCATTCTCAAATGAGTGAGCTCACTCATTCGCAATCAGTGCTCATTTGTGCGACAGAGAAAGTAGTATATAAAATTTCTGTAAGATAATAAGAGATGACACTATTGCATTAGTGTGCGCGCGTCAGCGTCTTGCGAACGAACACATTCAAAAATAATGCCACAGTTTTCAAGGTGAAGGCGCATCTAACTGTTTAAATCTTTGGCCACTACACGGTCGGCCAATGTCCCAAAATTGTGCTTTTATGTGCTAATGAACACAATTAAAATAAATAATTTAAAAAAATCAAAAACCCTACTGCAAAAAGACAATTTATATATAGTGCACTTAAAAGATTAAAACTAGAAAAGAAAATTAACATAAACCATATACTACTATGATGACATACATACTGTTGCAGTTAACTAGCGCCATCTAGTGTCAGGAACGAGAACGAGGGGAGCTTCGCAAAAAATGACATCACAAATCTCTCAACTGACAGCGCCACCCGAAGAACTAAGTTTCTAGAAAATCTATACTCGCACACCCGTCCCTTTGCGCGCATTTACTTGAATATTCGGGACGCTTCTTTGCTAATTTAAATAAATAGGCGCCGCAAGACGCGATCGAGGACAGTTGAACTCGGCGACACAAGCGAAGCTTCGGAGCGGAATTAAGTGAATTAGTGTGTTTAATTATTAGTGTTTTTAACTTTAATTTGTGTAAAGTAAATTAAAGTGTTAATTTAGGTAATTTTATCGGCAATTTTTATTGTCACGAACCTCAAGCTCGTAACAATACTATACTATAATAACAAAGTAAGGTCTTCTTTGATTTAACAGATTATATTATGAGCTGAAAGCCTAAGTTAAATACCCGCATGAAGTTTAGTAGCAAGCGGAACCCTTGAACTTTCTTTCGGTTTATAATTTGCTATTGGTAAACTTCATGCGGGTATTTAACTTAGGCTAACAACTCTTAATATAATTATATATATACATACATATATATATATATATATATATATATATATATATATATATATATAATCATCCTTTCACGGTAAATGTTGATCCAGTGAGAAGTTAGAACAATTGTTGATCCACCTATTTGACGTGTTTGCTCAGCTCCTCGTCGCACAAAATGATATGCTTTGATCCATTCTTGATGCGCGTGTGACGTCGGTGGATCTGCACTAACAGGATTTCAATATACTCGTCAGCGATTTGACCAACATTTGTTGATCTATCAACGGTCGAAAAAATCATACTGAATATGATTTTTTAGATCCAGAGTATATTTAATTTATAT